>RANZ01000051.1:0-104834 GCA_009805285.1 Neurospora terricola FGSC 1889 | reverse complement strand
GAGATTTTTAAAGGCTAAATTAAACAATTAATAGGGATTTCAATTATTTTATATATAATTAGTTAGTTATATAGCTTCTTTTAGTCCGGGGCAATATTATAGGGTTAGCCTTGTAATAGTTCGTCGCATATAATTAGCCTTATGCTATTTACGCGCGTTATACCAACTTGTAGCCGCTTCTGAGATTGCTATAAGCTATTAGTGATTGGCTAATACGGCGCCCTATATTTGGGCGCCTATATAAGGTTAGTCTCTAGGTATAACTTTACGACTATTTCCTTTCTCTCCTTCGTACAATTACGCATAATCACATCTACACCTACCCTTTGCCCGTAATATTAAATGAAGAATAATTAATTAAAGTATACCTCTTCTACTACTTCTAGATCCTCTATAGGGACGGAGAGTAGCCGAGCGAAGTTTACCTCTAATCCTACGAATTAAACGAGGGATAGCTGAGCGAAGTTTACTTTTAAATTTACTTCTTCTATAAGGAATTAAAAAGTCTAACTAAGGAATTTAAAAATTCGGGAAAGGAAGAGATAAGGCTGTTAGAATATTTAATAATTATTAAAGATTGGTTAAAGGAAGAATCGAGAGATTGTTAGAGGTAGGAGTATTTTGGTTGTAATTATAATTTATCGCATTTCTGGAGGAATCGCCGTCTATAATAAACACTAAAAAAAAGCTCTAATTTACACAATAAAAATATATTTAACGTCTTAATAATACGACAACTTTTAATAGAATTATAGTAATATTAATAATGTTGGTAGTATTAAATTTGGATATTATTACCGAAATTCTTAGGGAGGCCGCATCAGGAACTCAAACCTCTTAGGGCGCATATYAAAAATATTACCCGAATTAATAATCTAGGCATTTAATCGATAAATTAATTTTTATAGTATAATCTAGTCCGTGCGCGAACGCCCCGTATTGAGGTCTAAGCGCTAAGATAACACACAGAYGGGATACGCAAGGAGAAGTGAAATGGAGACAGCCTAGGCGGGGACCAGCTGGTACAGTTGCCAGGCGGAAGGAAGGACCCTGTATGAAGCGGCAGTTCAGGTGGGGAGCCCAGACTTTAGGGGCTCCTTGTAAAGGGGCCCATGGGGCAGTGTAGAGGTAAGCATTCAGTTGCATTCTGCGCCGTGACAAGATGTCGATTTACAACCCCCTCGACACCATAGAACCGTCTTTCTACCAATCAAACCTTGTCTTGGATGGAACGATCACCGAGATTTGCCTTGCTCTGAAAGCAGGAGTTTGTTTGGGGATGAAAGCCAAAAGCAGTTTTCCATGTTCAGGGCGCTCAGGGATGGAGTTTTAGCGATGTTCCATACTATCAAACGCCCCATCTTCCGTCCTTGTCTTCCAACCGACACTCCAGCCGTATTCGCCATGCGGGACGAGACGAAACTTGGAAGATCATCTATGCTCAAAGTTCGCACCTGGAGATGATGGATAGGTCCTCGGGAAAACTATAGTATACTCTGCATATCTCAGCCTTCGGTTYCGACACACAGGATGGCAACAACAGCAGCATTCCCATCGACGCCTCCCAGATCATCCATGGCGGTAGAGAGTTCACGTTGCCTGCGGAGGACAACGTGGCTCGAAACGTGTTTGTGCGATGAGGCGTTTGCATTTGGGATTAGGCCTTTCCGCTTTCTCACCTCAATAGGGATGAAGGGCTTCTGTGACGGTGTTCCCTTGACTTGGTACTCGGCGTTGTCAAAGAAACGAAATGCTTCCCGCCAACAGGTCACCGAACTCGGCCAGACTACCACAGACATCTCCCAGCCACATAAAGGGAGAAGAAGGCGAGATCTCCGTGATGCRCTGTATGCGAACTACCGTACTCGCTTCTAGTAAGCAATCTTATAGTACGAGTAGACGTCTCTTCGAAGCGTATTTAGTACATGTACCCTGACTACTACACAGTGTAGAATACTGCCTAGTTCCATGATTCCTGGCTAGATGCTAAACGATATCTTTGAGCAGCCAGCTAAATACCAAATCTGCTGTCGGGTCTTCATGAGTGACCAATTCAGCCCTGCAGAATGAGGACAATGAAGAGGCACGACCTTCGATGCAGTGGTCGGACTTGATAACGCCGGGTTATCCCTCCCGGACGTACAGAGTAAAAGACATCGATTGGCCATTGATCTTTCTTGCACCAGCAACGGCCCGCCGTACCTCAAGTAGGCCTTGGACATTGGCGGATACAATGCCTCTGTCCCCGAGACACGTCGTCTGAAATTTGATGTCTCCTTGGTAACAGAGGTGCCTGCCAGCCACCGGCATTTTGGATTTCGTCATGTTGTTCTGAAGCACAAGACGGGAACTCTTGATGTTAGGGCAACGGCCGCTCACTATCGGCTA
Source organism: Neurospora terricola FGSC 1889 (assembly GCA_009805285.1). NCBI lineage: Eukaryota > Fungi > Ascomycota > Sordariomycetes > Sordariales > Sordariaceae > Neurospora > Neurospora terricola. The sequence goes on along the minus strand of RANZ01000051.1, from coordinate 102,446 downwards.
TCCATGCGCTGTGTTTGGGTCACCTCACGGTCAGCGTCTCACCAGTCTCACCCCCTGACCTTGACGGCCAGCCTCTTCACCTTGCCCAAAGAAGTCTAGCGGCACTTGAATCAAGGTCTGGCGGGTGAGATCTCCCGCCTTCTCGTTTCTCGGGACTGCCACTCCTGGTTAACTCGCTGCGACAAGGAAGCTCCAGTTTCAGTCCCCGCAAACCCGCTTGTCACAAACAACAGAAGTTGCAATCAAGGGAAGCTCAGGCTGAGCTTCATCTCAACTTGGGAGATGCGCAAAGAACAGATGAATGTGTGCTTGGAGACCGGATGGCAGGCAATATTATTCCATCCAGAAGAATGGGACGGCAGACTGAAACGTGATTCGGTTTGCGCTGGAGGTTGTTCTATCCGACTGTCCGATCCCGAATCCCGCCCTGCTGCAGCAAAAGGCACTGCAGGAAGTCTGCAGTATGCAGCGAGCAACCATTCAGCTCAAGTCAATTGTCCAGGGCAGGGCATGGCAGGGCATGGCATTGAGCAACCTGAGCCCATCGAGCCCAATTTACGACCGGCGCCAAATTGTGACTGGCTTGCCTGAACCTTTATAGCTGAGGTAGTACCTCAGTCCTGCCTTTGATCTACGTGTTCGACGAGGTACAATATACACACAAAGAGCTCCCACTATCGCGAGAGCTTCCTTGGAAAGAAATTCGCGCCCAAAAGTAACCTCGTCAGCTCGCCCAAGCTCCTTCTCCATTTTGCCTCCTCCAAGTCCCCCGGCCTCCCATACATATACTCATCATCTCAATAAGGATTCCTGTCCTGAAATTGACACTCAAGCTGATCTTTTCCTTGCTGCTCTCGACATTCTCCGGTGGGGCCGCTGAAAGACATTGACAACTCCTGCGGCAGATCCAATGCTGCTGTAAAGATCTTCTAGACGACTTCGACACACTACATACTGCAGAGCAACTGCTCCTGACATACCAGCTCCTGCCTACAAACTGTAGGGGACCTACATTGGACTGCAAGGGCGCATGTGTCTGCTCAACATTGGCTGCTACCTAGTTATGGCTAGCCTAGCTATCTCGCCAACCGCTCGCTCGTGATAGTTACCAGCCTCCAGTCGTTCCCAGGCACCGAGGCCAGCCAGCCTCTGGTGATCAGCCTTCAGTCAGCTTACGGGGAGCGTAACACACAACTTGAATCAGCTTTTCATGACTAGTCAAGAAACGAACAACCAACACGTCAAAATGTCGGCTCCGTACTGGGGCCAGCTCGCACCACTAGCTACGGTTCCTAGGAGTCGGCGCATGTCTGGCGATGTGACGCCGACAACCCCATCCGACTCTCGCCAGTCCTTTGACATCCACTCTCAGACCCGCCACAGACCGAATCGCATCTCTATCCAGACTACAAAGTCGGAAGCTCAGACTGACTCAACTCTCAGCCCTTTCGCATCTCCGACCACTCCCAGCTTCATGGGCCAGGGACTTGCCCCTCCTCCGGCACCAGTGCCCTACGGTGCCGACAACCAGTATCCGCCCGAGTTCCTAGAAAAGCGCCGCCGCCGTAGGAGCCAAAATCAAGACCATGACTTGGAGTATGCAGTTGATACTGGCCCACCGCCGCCTGCCGTCCCGGAGGCTCCTCCAGAACCTCCTATAAGTTACAGGTATCCGTCTGCCATTGCTGAACAACAGAACTCGTACTCGAATCCCTCACCGGGATCATCGCCCATGACCCAAGACGTGGGCTCAGATGGATTCCGCGAGAATCAAATCTCGGCTGGTGAAAGACAGACATCTCGGGACACGACTGATGCGAACACGATCCGGCGGCCACAGCGTATCGTTACCGGATCGATGCGTTCGGGAAACATGCCACCACCAGCCGGAGCAAACAGCCACCGACGTAGGGCTTCTGGTGTTGACCAGCCTCTACAGAGGAGTACTAGGCGCTCGTCAGCGAGCCAGCCAGCAACCCGACAGAGAATGTTCGCAGACGACCGCTCACCACTTCAGAGGCTCCAGCTGACCCTGGACAGCATAGCAAAAGGAGAATCAGGGGAAGGACCTACTCCACGAGCCGAAGCCACCGAAGGCCCAGCAGGGGAAAATGCGCCAGAGAACTCGGCATTCGAACAGAGCGAAATAAACACGATATCGCCCCAAGTTCCCGTTCACATTCAACAAGTCTCGCCCGTTATTCAACGCCAGGAACCACCCCAACAGACCATGCCGGTAAGTTCGACGACTTCGACCAGACCTGACCAAGGTTCGGCGGCTGCAAAGGGACCTCTCTCGCAGAATCCTCCCGAAGAAGGGCGAACGTATGGAGCAAACAGTGGGCGAGTTGCTCGAACCCAGGTGCCTGACCCGCGGATTCCAATGAACGCGGCTGTCAGCAGTGTCAGGACTTCTAATCTACCACAGCGCAACCTTAGTTTCCGCGAGAGAGCAGCTAATCAGGAGGCCAAACTGCCCAATGGTATAAACGAGGCCTTGGGTCCTATGCCCACACCAAGAAAGGTGGTAAAGAAGCCGGTAGCAGAGCCATGGCCGAGGCAAAGCCAAGAGAAGCAGGAGACCCAGGAGCCAGCAGAGGTTCGAGATCATCAACCAATCGAGAAACCAGTCGAAAGGGTTGTCAAGGATGACAAAAGTCAGCAGTTTGGCAATATTACCATCGGAGCGAGCACAGAGCCGGCCAGAGCAGCGAGTCAGAGAAAGGCGGACAAGATACTTGGTCGAGCTCCTACCCAGCAATCTCAGCAATCTCAGCCCTATACAGCACCTACGGAGCGACAAAACCCGGTTCAGAACGAGCCTGTCCCCCAACCTCCCGTTGAGAGTCCCATTATTCCTGTCGAAAGCCCGCAGGCTACGGCCGAAAGGGTGCCCATGGGCGGTCCGAACTATCCTCCCCCACCTAACCAACAGCACCAGCACCAGCACCAGCACCAGCACCAAGCACGGAGGGATGTTAGGCGCGATGACCAAGGGAGAGATCTTAGACGCGACCGTGATGATGCTGAACCGGGCCATCATATCTCGAACATGCTGTACCATGCGCGGGACGACTTCGAGCCCGGGCAGGGCGAGTTTCAACCGACAAGATATCTCGAAGAGTGGAAGAATAGCACAGTCGGCACTCTTGCTGGCCCGCTTCTAGACCTGGGCAATGTATCGCCTTCAGGTGACAAGAACGCACCCCAGTTTCGGAGACGGGGTACCGGGGGATCGCGGCCAAGGAGAGGTGAAGCTTTTGATGGCGAATATGATGACACTTATGGTATGTAATAGCCACCTACCTGTTCTCGGATAACGGTGGCATCGCAAGTAGCCTTGTCACCCAGTAATCGGCATCAGCCCTTTGGCTCTGCTTCCGAGGTCTTCCTTTTCCCGTTTTTTATCTTGCTTTTTTTTGGCATGCGATCAATTGTCTCTAATCACTAACTCAACCCTTTCTGTATTGAAGCTCCCACGAGATTCAAGCCGCCACTCTACCTCAAATGCGGACCTTTGCTACGCTTTTGCGGTATCCGGCACGACCGTGTGGCTACCCGCTCTCCCAAACCCGGGGCTGTGTTAGAGAAAGAGATATGGCGAGGCTCAGTGATGATCGTCACTTCAGACGCCGACTCATCATACGACATTGCCCCGACACTGAGGTTATTTGCTCAACCGGTGGAACTCTTACCCCCTCCGCCAAAGATAATCCATGGTGATGAGCCTTTGGCAGCAGAGTACGTTGACCCCATCGCAGGTCATCCTAAAGTAGGACGCAAGGGCGAGACTCTCTATGTCCGGCCGGTCGACCACCTGGAGGAAGGCAAGGATCTTTCCAGAGATGAAACCGACAACGGGTTATTCGAAAAGTCGCGAAGCGCGCCTGACTCTCTTCCGGCCGGCGTAACTGACCCGCCTGGCTCCTTCAACGCCCGGAAGAAACGCGCCAAGATCGATGGTGAGAAGGCAGGGAAGTACAAAGACGTTCGAGGCTTCCGGCTCCACGCCGAGCGTGGTTACACTTTCTGGCGGTTCAATATCGAAGTTGAACTCCGCGAGAAGCAACAACGCATCGCTTATCGGATCAACAGGGGACCAGCGACGGGTTTTTGGGTTCCAGCGAGGGGACAGGCCATGAACATCATGTTCCACAGCTGCAACGGCTTCAGCTTGAGCGTCGATCCCAACCAGTTTAGCGGCCCCGACCCCATGTGGCGCGACGTTCTCAATACTCACCAAAGCCAACCATTCCATGTCATGATTGGTGGTGGTGACCAAATCTACAACGACAAGTGCATGCAAGAGACGCAACTTTTCAAGGAATGGCTTATGATCAAGAACCCATTGCACAAGCACAACACTCCGTTCAGCGCGGAGATGCAGGATGAGCTAGAGCGCTTCTACCTGGAGCGATATGCCATGTGGTTTTCCCAGGGATTGTTTGGCATGGCAGCCTCACAGATTCCCATGGTCAACATGTATGACGACCACGACATCATCGACGGCTTTGGCTCCTACCCGCACCATTTCATGAACTCGCCGGTGTTCTCGGGACTTGGCAACGTTGCCTTCAAGTACTATATGCTTTTCCAGCATCAAAGCGTGGTAGACGAAACGGAGAAATCAGAGCCAAGCTGGATCTTGGGTGTCCGGCCGGGACCGTACATCCAGGAGGTCAGTCGAAGTATGTTTATGTTCCTGGGCGCAAAGGTTGCACTACTGGCAGTCGACGCGCGGACTGAGCGAACGCGAGAGGAGGTCATCAGGGAAGATACGTGGAAGAGAATCATGGACCGGTGCTATGGTGAAATCGAAAACGGGAAGGTGGAGCATCTACTGGTCCTTCTTGGTGTGCCGGTCGCTTACCCGAGGTTGGTCTGGCTTGAGAACATGTAAGTGTTGCTCCGGTCTGTAGCGAAGACGATCGAACAGAGAAGATCTGGTATACTAACTCGGTTTCTTAGCTTGACTTCTCGTCTCATGGACCCTGTCAAGGCTCTTGGAAAGGCCGGTCTTTTCAAAAACCTACTCAACCATTTCGATGGAGGCGTCGAGGTTCTGGATGATTTGGACGACCACTGGACAGCCAAAAACCATAAGGAGGAGCGGGCAATTGTGATCGAAGATCTCCAGGACCTGGCGGCTGACAAGTCAGTCAGAGTCACTATTCTCAGGTAAGCATCAGTTGTCCACCGCAAACCACTCTCCATAAACGTCTTGAAGCTGACCATGTTCTGCAGCGGTGACGTCCACTTGGCAGCTATTGGGCAATTCTACTCGAACCCCAAGCTCAACATCCCGAAGGACAAAGACTTCAGGTACATGCCGAACATCATCTCCTCCGCCATCGTCAACACTCCACCTCCGGATATGTTAGCCGACGTGCTCAACAAACGCAACAAGGTTCACCACTTCGACCGAGACACGGACGAAGACATGATCCCCATGTTCCAACAAGGTGTCGATGGCAAGCCACGCAACAACAAGCACCTGCTTCCGCACCGCAACTGGTGCTCAATCCGGCTGTACACCCCCGGGAGTACACCAGACTCCACACCCGGCCAGTCCGTCAACGACATCAACGCCGACGAACTACCTCCATCCAAACCCGGTCTCCTGCGCCGCCTCTCACTCTCCAAATCACGAAGCAAATCCGGTCCCACATACCGCGGCCCCGACAGCGTACGCGACCGCACACGCCCGCCCATCTCCAACGCTTTGCTCCGCACCCTCTCGCGCCGCGGACCCAGCGCAAGCGCTGATCAAGTCGTCCCTGGCGGCCGCGGAAGCCCAGCGGCAGCAGGAAAGCCCCCCGGACTGTTGAAGAGAACACTCTCGGGCTCCTCCATCAGCGGCAAAGTCGGCGATTTCTTCCGCCGTCGCAGCAGCATCAGCTCCCAGCGGCCGCGTGTCGATGATGGGGGTATCAATGGAACCTGGGGTCCAGAGTCGGACGACGAGCAGGCTGTGTATGATGATTATGCCCATGTCAGCGATGAGTATAACATTCCTAAGATACGTAGTGGCGGTCGCGACGGCGGCATGTCTGCTCGTGTAGGCTTGCGTGGTGGAGGAGGTGAATACCACCCCACTCCCCCGGTGCCCGCTGGTGGTGGTGGTGACGAGTTCGCCGCCGGTGACGAGAGTTACTTCACGGCTAAATCGGTCTCCAGTAGCCACGAGTGTGGAGCTAGTGCCGGTGGTGAGTACCCCTCCCCACCGATGACCGGTTCCGGTAATACCGGCCGCGGTGGTCCCACGGGCATGGGCATGGGCATGTTCCAGTCCCAAGCTACATCAGCCTCCTTACCAGAACGGGACTTTGCACCCTCTCAACCCTCACCTCGCAGCGGCGGCGGCATGTTCCGCTCAGCAACAACGGGCGGCGGCGCGCGGACAATAAAGCGTGGCGAGATCGTGCCCCAAGTCATGGCCGACGGCGCGCTGGAGGTCACCCTCAACGTGGAGATCAGCCCGCGCGATCCGGGAGGCAGCACGGTGCCGTACCGCCTGCTGGTGCCGAAGCTTTCGTATGAGTATGAGGGCGAGGATCATGATCACGATCATGATCATGAGCCGGAGATGAATGCGATGGTGGGGGAGGAGCATACGTTGAGCCAGGGGCAGTTGCAGGCGTTTATGGAGTCTAGGCAGCGGGAGGAGGAGAGGGAGATGGGGATGGGGATGGGGATGGGGGAGAAGACTAGTTCTAGTGGTGGTGGGGGGATTAGACGGTTGCTTAGTTTGAAGAGGAATGGGCGATGATCGATGGTAAGATGGGACGTGGTGTGGGTGCGGGTGTGTAATGCTATGGTTGACCCTGGATTGGATGTGCTTTTTTGTTTTAGTCTTGGGTTGGGTTTCATGCGGTTATGTCCCTGAACTGAGGTGTATGTGAAGCAGGTACAGATGGATAAGGTATCTAGATAACGATTTAACGATTTGATGAATGCACATGTGTTCTCTCTACAATATGTTTGTTCAACGTTGGCGAGGATCTCTCAATGTTTTTCTATACACGAACGGTGCTTCTGATTGGTCACGACCACAGAGGCCTACTTGTAGATAAGCCGCAGGCCGCTATCGTCCTTTTTAGTGGGGATGCGATATGACGAACATCAATGTGACGGGAACTTGTTGAACTGCTCAATCTGGCTTTGAACCTGTTTCCCTCGCCTTGATTGTCGCATCCAATTCAACTCCGTCTCTATTTCGACTCTTGATCCTCTCTCCTTCATATCCACGACCTATTGACTCACCGAAGTCGTAAACCCTTCGCCTCTCGTCCTCTTGCCGACTAGCTATCTTCAGACTCTCCAAGTCATTTAACCCAATCGCGACATACGAACAGCTTGGGGGTTTACGACCGACCTACCGCATTCTTCCGTTATCCTTCGATTCGAGCCCGAAAGCAACGCACAAGTCTACGTCGCTCCAGCCCAGGCGCATCGAAAGCAAGCAACATCGAAACCCGCTCCCACGTAGGACCAGCCCCTTGGGCGAAAGAACAAGAAAAGATATCAGTACAATTGCCTTGGGCAGATGATGGCTTGAATGGCGTCCGACACGGAAGCACAACATCAACAGCAGGAGGAGCAGGAGCTCGCTCCCAACGGCAGCGCCGATGGAGGAGGAATAACAGAAAATGGAAACAAGCTACCTCTACGGCCCGCGACGCCAACGGCCAAGCCAAACATCGCCACGCACCCACCGCAAGCATTATCCTCCGACAACGACGACGCCGGTTCCTCAGACAACGCCCCAGGAACCAGCTCCGCAGACATCTCCCAAGACGACGCCGCATCCGAGCTGGTAACCTCTCCATCAGTGGTAACGTCACCGCCATACTGGGCGCACGGACATAGCCAACAAAATGGCCTTGGACGAACACGGCATGCAAGGACAATGTCGAGCGTGTCGGCGCAAAGCGATCTGCCACCGGGAGCCATCACGCTGCAGGATAACGAGCACGACGACGGGCCGGACGGGGCGAATGTCTATGGGCGAGACCGCAACCGGGCGTGTTGGGCGAAGAAGGTGGATATTGTTGATTATATACTGGTGAATGGGGGGACGGCGAATATTGGGGCGTTTGTGGTTTGGAATATTAGGGTTGAGACTTTGAATGTGGGTATTATCCTGGGCAGGAGTAAATCGTTCTCCAGAGGACGATCTCAGATGCACAACCATGGATCTCTACGGGTTGGGCTTCAACTTGGAGCTTAGGACTTTTGACTAACCATCACCGTTTTCCTCTCACAGGGCTCGCGAATGAACATAAGAAAGCGATACTCCGAGTTCGACGGTCTCAGGAAACGGCTCGTCCAGACTTTTCCGAACTTCGAGGCCGCTGTACCTCCATTACCTCCCAAGAGCATCTTGCACAGGTTCCAACCAAAGTTTCTCGAAAAGAGGAGGGCGGGGCTGCAGTATTTCTTGAAGTACGTATATGAATTTCCGGATGACTCGATTTCCTTTAACAGCTCGCCTCAGAGAGACAGATATGTTGCTAACTTCCATGGTGACAACAACAGCTGCATTCTACTCAATCCAGAATTCTCTGGGTCTCCTGTTTTGAAGGAGTTTCTCTTCTCATAATCTCCTGAGGTTTAAAAAAGGAAAATGCGCAGGAGACGATGAACGAACTCTACCACTTTCGACGAGGTAATGGTAATTTGTGAATAATTCCTTCTGGATCGTGGGTAATGCCTGGTTACGACGATGACGATGATGATGACGGTGATGAGTGAACGGGATACGGACGTGTTGGCTTGTTGACGGGATGGGATGGGATGCCCGAGAGCCCAGACTCATTGAGCAAAAACATCAGATGAACTGGACACTAGGACGTGGAGAAACATGTAACATAATGTTTGAAGAAAGCGGCTGGACCCGTTTTACGTTTATACTTGTTTATTTAAGATCGACATTGCTATGTTTAACCTTGGGACGCTTGAGGTGGTCAGAGTTTCTAGAGTGCTCTCCATGATCCCGGATCACCACGCCAAGATGGCCATGAACCCAGTTCCCTTTCCCATTCAATGCGGCTACCATTCCCCGTTCCGCCTTCTAGACCCAGCTCACCGTTCCAGCGAGAACCTATCCAGGCCAATCTTGAAGTTGCCTCTGGTCCTATTTGCCTTGCCCAGGTTCACCAGTAAGTAAAGTGGATTCGTCGTCGTTCTCAACTGCCAAGTCCAGAGTTCTAGACGTTTCCCGACTCACGGACGTAGATCCGGGCTCCGGGCCAGGCAAATCAAGGAATTCTCGGCCGCTTTTGCTTGCTTGCTGATCAACCAGTCAAGTCTGTGAGTGGACGAAAGGTATGGTGGTGTGCTTGAAAATGTGGAATCGTATCTTGGTACGGAGTACGGATAGAATCATCGGGTAAGGTAGATCATTGATCTGAGTCGAGGTTCTGCTGCTTTATGTATATGGAGTGTAAGTCGAGAGGTCCATCAACCCCGCGCTGCCAACGGCCTGCCAGGCCTGCCAAAGCGTGGAGCGGAGATGGATGGCTCAGTGACTTTTCAGCCTGTGCGTACGCTTGATCTGTTGAGGATCTTATGCAGTCACAGTTGGAATGTTTTAGGTATTTACAGCAGTGCTTGTAATCTATCAGTGGCCAAAAGAGACTTGTCCGATCCAGCCATCGCCTTTTTTGAACAGAGGCGGACATCTCGGGAAAAAAAAAAAAAAAAAAAAAAAAAAAAAAAAAAAAAAAAAAAAGACCTCAAGAGGTAGGGAAGTCGAAGAAGGAAGGTGAATGATCCCCAACTATCGAGGGCCAGACATGATTAAAATGCAGAATGAGTTTGTTGCGGCTAGCCATTCCCCGGTTTCGCCGTTCAGTCACCTGCTGCCTTGGACCTTGATGGGTTGTAACTCAGTCATCGCCACAGCAAATACGAGGTCGACGCAAATACGCACAACCACTGGAATCCTACCGTTAGGTGCACAACGAAGACTCCGGTTTGCGCTTCGTTACAAGTTGGAAATACTGTTTCCCGAGTGTGCCGTGAAGAAAGGTATCAGTCAGGTGAGACGTGGGGTTTGATGTCCTTCGAGGTAACTCCGTCTTGCCCCCGTTCGGGTCGGGTTCCATTTCCAATTCACAAGTGCTCACTCAGATCACTCGGGCAACGTTTTCATGACCTCGTATGTATGAATGCTGCCTCCGAGCGGTCGGTCTCCCCTCCCCTCATAACGAAATGGACTATGGATATGCAGCATGCATTCAGGAATGCAACCTACCTATAACGGGCCAGCCGCAGTCCAATGCGATAAAAGAGTTGCTTCCCGCTTTTTCCATTCTCCATAGAGGACGAGACGATCAAGACGCCGCAAGCCGCAGGCTGTTGTTGTTGCCAACAACAAGACGTGTGGGTTTTAAGAGACAAACCTTTCATGTTTGGGACCACCATCGCAATGCCGCAGTTATTGGGTACTGGCTCGGGTTTCTGTGTTTTGCTGCCTGGAATCCGGTGTTGTTGTGGAATCTGTTGACATCGAAGAGAGATGTTTACTCCGGGAGAATAGTTGCGGATCGACAGTGCACAGCAGCAATCATCAGCAAGTGCAAGCAAGCCCAGAGGCAAAGCAACTGGAGACCGGCCGCCGCTCGGTGCCTGCCGGTCGGTGCAGTTGTGCACCTCCAAAAGTGTTAATCACCGTAAATCTTATCGGGACGGAGATGCTTGTTTAATGCTGGCTACCCTATTCCCGGTAATTTTGAGATTAAAATTATCAGCATCTGGACCGGGTCTTACCACTAGACTTAAAGCAGGTCAGATATAAGACAGCAGCACTTATTTCTTGCTCTTGGAACCTTTGGTGTTCGTCCCAAGTCTCTGACTGTCTATGCTCATCATGTAGGACATGACCGGCCTCTACACAAGTTGAAGAGTACAACATGTTCAAGAACAACCACAAGGTTCATCCGATCGTAACAAAACGTCCGTGGAGGTTCCAGCGGACCGTATCCATCAAAGCTATCGATCAAAGTCCATCCCCATCACACGAGAAATGGGCATCCAGCCTCCTAGCGGCGGAATTGACTTGCCGCGATTGGATCAAACCGGCGGTGCAAAGAAGTTCAACGTGTGGAGTAGTTGTAAGGTGGCATGCCCATCCCTACCGTACTGTGTATGCCACCTTACAGCCAGGGATGGACCAGCGCAGGCCCAGCTGAGCCTATCAGCGGGCTTGGACTGCTCATTTAGAGCTCGAATAGTGGGCTCTGGGCCTCGGGAGCAGCCACGGGCGTTGATGGTCCATCCAGAGCCACAAAATCCGTCAGTCCAATTTGATGCTTGGCCTGCTAGGGTACCCTGGCCTCCTTTTCCCTTTCCTCCTCGTCCTCCACGCTTTCTCTCCGCTCCTTCCTTTATCTCCACTGCCCCAGTGACTTGCTCTCATCTCCCCCATAATCCGGTCGTTTCCTTCCAGATCCCTTGGGACCCTCGCCTGCTTCTAGGATATTCTCCTGATCTCTTAAAGTCCTCAAGTGGTGCTGTCACTCGCTCTGACCTTTTTACCTGCCTGACCTCTTGCTCTCGTTTCCGTTCGGATCTCTTCAAGTTCAGTTCAGGACCGTCGAAATACCGTTACCTAATTTCACTCCACCGTCGTTGTCGTTGCTCGTGCTCCCCCGTACATTCCGAGTTTCTTGTAAGTGAGCTTTGGTTTCCATCAGATCTGAGAGTTGCCTTGAGTTCTCTTGGTTGAATGGCATGTCCATTCATCCCATGGAGGTCACGGACAACGCCGTGATCAAACTCCAGTTTCTCTGTTACACCGAGACGTTCCATGACGATGCATGATTGCTCACCATTAGGTTGTACAGAGTGAACGAACATAATCAATCCAACCACTCATCCACCGGTCCACGATAATTCAAATCCAATCTTTCACAATGGTTGCCTACACCACTACCCTCCTGGCTCTTGCCAGCTCCTTGACCCTCGTCTCCGCCGACTACTGGGTCAACACTAGCAACATCGACATGGGCACAAAGCGTACGTACCAACCAAGTCGTCCATCGGAGCGTTACCAGTAAAAACAGATTCTAACCGGACAATCAGAGAACTGGTGCTTGAACGAACTGGCCAGCTGCCCCCTTATTTGCCAGCAAGAGGATCTTGGTCCTGTCGAGAAAAACCTTTGCGATGCTGTATGTGAATGAAAAAGCCCTCCTCGAAGCTGAATGGCGTATCTCTTGTAATGTTGCTAATCTCTGAACCAGGACACCCTTGAATACGCATGCGTTTGCGGCAACGGCCAAACTCCCAACTTGACCGAGTACACTTTGACGATTCCTTACCACACTTGCGTCGAGTGGGTTCAGGAATGTATCCATGACAACATGGGCGACAACCTTGCGCAGGCCGCCTGCGCCGAGGACCACCCATGCGGTGCTAAGAACCCCAAGAGATCCAACGCGACCACGACGTCGACTGCTTCCGGTACCGCCAGCCCAACCGCTTCCAGCACAGGCACTGGCGTCTTCACAGGACTTGCCGGCGATAGCACCGATGGTGCGGATTCGAGCAACAACGGCGGCAACAAGAAGAACGCCGCTCCCCGTATGTTGGAGTCGATTGGTGCGACGCTTCTCTTCGGCAGTCTCTTTGCTGGTTTCGCCATCATGCTCTAGGCTAGCGTTTTTTTGACGTTTGCGGTCGTACCGGATGTGCGTCGAGCTTTTGGCGGGGATCAAATGTGAAGGCGAGAACCGCTTTCACAAAAGAGGAGGAAGATGTTGGGGATTCACCTCCGGACGAAATCCGAGCAGTCGCTGCTCTATGAACAGCAGCGGAGCCTGTTGAGGTTATATAGGGAGCTTTCAGGATATGAAGCAGTGGAGGGTATCTTTCACATGTCCTCATGGAGCCACGACACGCTATCATCAACACCACCCTAATATTTCAACAAGCGCATGGACAGTTCTGTCTTTTTTTATGGCGTCTCTGGAGCTTTAATGGCATCTTCTTGCGGGTTTTTTGATGGAAAAGGGAAATCATTTTGTCAAGCGGTTGCTGGGCGTTTCTCTCAGTTTTATGTACATGACTACTGTGGTTAACACGCCTAATTGTGGAATGTTTATTCTTGTGTTACACATCATGATCAATAGTTTCTTGATCCAGCATCGGATCATCTTGTGCAACTTCGCTTATCTTGTCTGCCATTGCTTGGCCATAAAGTGTTCTGCGATTCAGGCTATACCGGTATGCTATCCGAGTTTCTGCTGTAATGCTCGCTGTACCTAGTTGCAGGTCAGTTGTGGAGTAAGAGATGCCGTGTTGGATGCAGGCACCTTGATGGTCTGTAAAAGAGGTAAGGTTGAGACTTGGTAGAAGCTCACTCAGACTGAACAGGTCGTCATAGGAAGTGTATATGAAGATGTACAAATACACATCGTCGATTGAGAGTTTGGGCGGTGACCGCCTCAAGCAACCATCATGGACAGGGGGTTTTCACGTGTCAGTATAAACAGGCGCGCCAGCGAACTTTTGGGACGATTTGGGGGTGCGGATCCTGCCCAGCCGCCGCGCGCGTGGATCTCAGGGACTGCATTTTACAGACAGTTGGCAGGACGGCCCGTTCACCCCCTCTTCGTCTTGCTTCGTTTCAAACGACGCCTGGGATTGGACTTCAGGTTTCTCGACAATTGGCACAGACCCTAGACTCGGATGAAGCATACCTGTTAGTTCCCAGCGAGCAGTCAGCTTATAAGGGGGGCGGATTGTGATAGAATCCTAAACAGCTGTAGCAGAATTCAAAAGGCTTCGAGTTCGGCAGAGAGTCGAGAGAGAGACTCGTTCCCGTCGTGTGGAACCGCAGGGATTGGGGACCGCAAAGGTGGAATAAAATTGCCTACAGGTAGTATCGATACCTACATAGCATGATCCTCCGCCGCCTCCTAGGTACCGTACTCGAGGGTGGTGAGTGCGCTTCTTGGGCGTGCCAAGGCTATACTTCCACTTTCCTTACACAGTATGTATGGGGAGAGGGTGAGCCTTGGCGCCCAGACAGAAGCTCACCCACCACCCTCGAGTAACAACAAATGTTTTTGTGTTTGGAGTGCCGTCACCGCCAAACTTGCCCCCCTCCTCCCGGTTTTTTCTCTCGGGATTTTGTAGCCTTGCTCCAAAAGCAAAGAGTTGTTCATGGTGATCGATTTGACAGCCTTGAATTTCTTCCCGGTACAACTCCTTAAACATCGCGCCCCGCGCTCACTCCGCCTCCCGTCACCCGATCTCGAAACTTTGTCCGATAAACAAGAACTCCCACTCACTGCAGGCACGGCTCCCCGCATAACTCGGTCTAGTGGCGGACAATCAACTACGAAAACCAACCCGACCGTCCTGTGTGTTTGCCTGGCTGTTTTGGCCGTGGTAGGCGAATCGAGCAAAATGGCCACTCCCGGTTTGCTCAGAAGTAACAGTGCGCTACCTTTTCCCTAACAATCCTGCCCCCCTAACAACCTACCTTGCTGCCAACCTACCTGCCCCCCGCCGGCCTTGTCAGGTGAGGCAGTTGCCTGCCCTTCACCCGAGGTCGCCTGGATGCCTGCCATCTGCCCAAAACCCCACTCTCCGTCGTCCACTTGTTACTACTTCGAGTTTCTACTTGCCGTGGTCCATGTCATTGCCATCTCCGTCGCGTCGTCCACCAGGGAGCTCAAGTCGGTTGTTGCCTCCAGCTTGCTGACATGAAGGATTCGATATCTGCAGAGAAAGCCGCCGCCGAATGCGTCTCGGACGATGCGCTTATCCACCTCAAGACGTACAAATATTCGGCCGTCGACAAGTCGCCCGTCTCCAATTACATCCTTAAGCCCTACGTATGTTAGCCCCCGCGCGCGCCTCCCTCCGACCCGACAGGCCTGTGAATGTGAAGGGACACCGAATGCTAAGATTTCGAGGCGGTAGTGGAATGCCTTCGTCGAGTTCCTACCATTATGGGTTGCCCCCAACATGGTGACCCTGATTGGGTTCTCCTTCATTGTGGCTAATGTCGGCCTCCTATTGATATTCATGCCAGATCTGGTTGGCCCGGTAAGACACCCGCGAACCCTCCGAAAGATTGAGAGTAGCTTCGTTGCTGACCGATGACTTGCTATTGCCGTATAGGGTCCTTCATGGCTATACTTCAGCTTTGCTTTCGGCCTCTTCGCGTACCAGACGATGGACAATGTCGACGGCAAACAGGCGAGACGCACCGGAACCTCCAGCGGCCTCGGAGAGCTCTTCGACCATGGCATCGACAGTCTCAACTGCACACTCGCTAGCTTGCTCGAAACCGCCGCTATGGGTCTGGGCACTACCAAGGCCGGTGTCTTCACTGCTCTGTGCCCCTGTTTGCCCATGTGGTTCTCGACCTGGGAAACATACCACACCCATACCCTCTACCTTGGATACATCAACGGACCTACAGAGGGAATCCTGATCGCCTGCTTGCTGATGGCGATCAGCGGGTGGTATGGCCCTGAAATCTGGTCCGAAAGACTGGCCGATAACCTCCACCTGTTCAGCTTCCTCGGGTTGAACGAAGAGAATCTGGGCGACACCTCCTTCCAGGACATTTGGATCTACTTCCTCATCGGCGCCATGTTCTTCCACATTCCGTTCTGCATCATCAACGTCGTCAATGCCCGCCTGTCGCGCAACGAGCCTCTTCTTCCGGTCTTCCTTGAGTGGACCCCGATGGTCGTTTTTACCCTCAGCGTTGGCACCTGGCTCTATAGCCCATACTCGACATTGATGGACGAGAACCACCTGGTGCTGTTCTGTGTCACCATGAGCTTCGTCTTTGGCCGCATGACCACCAAGATGATTCTCGCTCATCTCACCAAGCAGCCCTTCCCCTACTGGACTGTCATGCTCTGGCCTTTGGTCGGAGGTGCCTTCATCGGAAACCTCCCTCGTTTCGGACTTCCTGCTGTCACGGCGCAATTCGAGCACCTTTACCTGTGGGCTTACCTGGTGTTTGCCTTCGTCGTCTACTCTCGCTGGGCTTGGTTGGTCACGACTAGCATTTGCGACTTCCTCGGCATCAACTGCCTTACCATTCCCCATGAGAAGCAGATGGCCAACAAGCAGATCGCTAGGGAGATCGCGGCGCAAACTGCTGCCGCTGTCCCCGTGGGCCCAGCAAAGAAGGATTAAGAACAGCGCGCAAGCATAAAAGCAACGCAAAGATCCGAAAGTTCTTTTCTTGCACCTATTTTGATTCTGGCTTCGGAAGAAGCTTATATATACTAGAATCGAATTACACCATAGAGCGGCCGAGTTGGCTAGACTGGCGTGTGCAGCGTTGCCTTTCGCATATAGAGCTCGGAATGCATTGGTATTACGATATATATATCGGATACCCTCGGGGTTGTGGGTTTAATGTCAGGAAAGGTCAATAAAAATGAAAACAGGAAACGGTGCGTGGAAACGTCGGGATCAAGGGCAGGGCGTTTTGGAAAAGAAGTGGACAGGACAGCTTTCCTTGGGTGAGTTGGTCAGTGGTATGGATGTACTATATAATCGGGATAGATTCATGAAGGATGAGGGATGAGTATGACAGAGTCGAGATGGCTCTTTAATGAAGCTGGATAATACATGAAAGAAGGGCTTCCACGAAGTGTACAATGGCTGGCAGGTCCTATCAGGCTGTGTGCTAATACCCAAACAGCGACACTCTCTTTGGGCGCTTCGATATCGCCTTCCTTGACTCGATTTCATGTTTGAAAACGTCGGAAGTTGAAGCAGGAGCTCACAAGCCGCACTAACGGAACTGCTCTGGTCCTTCGCCTCCAGGATCTGGATGGTACCAACTGAACAAGACGTTGAATTCCTGTAATCTGGCCCCTTTCCCCGCACATTATTTCTAGGGGTCCCGCAGTCGGGCCCGGGGTGTTAGAGCCCCAGGTACCTGACCACCCTTGTCCGTTGAGAGCTCCTTTCCCAGTGCATTTGGAGTCTCATTATTTGTCAGGATGTACTTCAATTTATCCTCATAAGATGAAGCTGCGAGAGTGATACTACTGACTATGGTACAATAGTTCGCCGGTGTTTGATTTCTTTCATTCGAGTTTCCGAAGAGGGTTTTAAGACAAAGTCTGGTTAGCGGGATTCCTACGAACAACAATGGACTATGGTAGACGACCTCTGTCACCCGGCCAACAAAATTTACTCTCAGAACAACTTATTTCCTCGACCACAACACAACCTCTATTCGAGTGAACGCGTTTGGAACGACTTGGGTCAGAGTTATCGACCATGGCACGGCACAGCGGGTTTGACCTTCACAACCACCAGGAGCACCGCTCCTCACGGTCAACCTCACTCTCACGCCGTCTCCTCCTCTCCGCCCTCCTTCTCACAACAACCACCACCTTCCTCACCACCATTTCCGTCGGCGTCCACGCCTACACCCCCCTCTCCACCTGCAGCCTCCAACACCTCCCTTCCGCCAGTACCTCCGACTTCGACATCCACCCCGGGCCCGGCTCCAACTCCCTCCTCGCCCCCATCCTAGTCCCTCGCGTCCCCGGCACCGAAGGCTCGCGCCTCGTCCAGCAGCACTTTGTCGATTTCTTTTCTTCCCAACTCCCCGACTGGACGCTCGAGTGGCAGAACTCAACGTCCACCACGCCCGCCACAGGGGACCAGCTAATCCCATTTTCGAATTTGATCTTACGAAGGGACCCACCTTGGGCAAAGGCGGGGAACGTGAAGAGGTTGACGCTGGCGGCGCATTATGATAGTTTGTATAGACCGGAGGGTTTTATTGGGGCTGTGGATAGTGCGGCGCCTTGTGCGATTTTGATGGCGGTGGCGAGGGCGGTGGATGAGGCGTTGGGGAGACGGTGGGAGGGTTTGATGGCGAGGAGGGAAAAGGAGAGGGGGGAGGAGGGGGAGGGGGATGGGTTGGGGTTGGAGGATGAGGACAGTGGGGACGAGGAGGAGAAGGGAGTGCAGATTGTGTTGTTTGATGGTGAGGAGGCGTGGGTGAGGTGGACGAATACGGATTCGACTTATGGTTCTAGGTATGTGGTTACTACTACTGTGAGGGGATTGTTGTTGTCGTTGTTATCTGCTGTGTTAATGGTGATAAATTTATGTGAGAGCGTACTAATAAACCTATTTTTTTTTCTCGGCAGAGCACTAGCCGAAGCCTGGGAATCATCTTCATACGAGGCCTCATCAACCCACTCCAACCGGCTGGAGTCCATCAGCTTGCTCGTGCTCCTGGATCTCTTGGGGGCGGACAACCCCCGGATTCCATCCTACTTCTGGGACACGCACGGGGCGTACGGGAACCTGGCCAAGATCGAGGCCAGGCTACGGAAGCTGGGGGTTTTGGAAACGGCTCCCGCTTCGCCGTTCCTACCGGATAGCGGGAAACCATATAACCGGTTTACGAGGGGGTATATACAGGATGATCATGTTCCGTTCATGGAACGTGGTGTCAAGGTGTTGCATATCATACCGACGCCGTTCCCGCCCGTATGGCATACTATGGATGATGATGGAGATCATCTTGATTTGCCGACTGTGAGGGATTGGGCTAAGATCATGACGGCGTTTGTTGCGGAGTGGATGGATCTTGACGGGGTGCTTTCGCAAGAGAGCTGCCCTGCGGAAGAAGAGAAGGGCAGCGGGAGCATGGAGAAAGACGAGCTCTAGTGGTGCTGATGGGCTAGCTAGATTTGGCGATATTCCCAAATGGATACAGTTCTATATCCCTGGATCAAAATCAACGTCTTTCTTCCGGTATAACACTGAGAATGTACATCTAGATCCTTAACGATGGTGCCGTGTAAGTATATATGTCTTGTTTTGTTCCCACTCTGTTAGTTCATGGACGCATCAGTCTAGAGCACTTACAGCCTTTGACTTTCTTACTCTGAGTCTATCTCTAAGTAAATGTTAGCTGTCAAGCAAAATGGGCGCAGAAACTCCCTTGTTGACTTTTCGTAAATATAGTTTTGGAGTTGAAGATGATTCCTCTCGGAGTGTGTAAGTGAAGGGATCCCTGGGTACACCCCTGGTGTAAACTAAATAATTACCCTCCACGTAATTGTCTTGGCGGACATGCGTGGATGGAGCTCTCTGGCCGTCTGGAAGCTGAACGTGTTCATTGATGAATGCTCCAAAGTTTCACCCCAGCGCATCTACGACTGATCTACGAATCCATTGCGCTTTTCCCTTGAGAGTGTGCTCTGTTTCTACAAACGAGCTCCTAGCACACATCAAGAAAGATGCGGTTTACTCAGGCACTTTTGCTGCTTGCGGCGGGCGCTGCACAGGCAGCATCATCTTGGAGCTTCGACGACGCCAGTGTGTCGGTTGCTGCCAAGAAGGGCAGTGATGCCATCAAGGAGAAGTAGGTTCGCGCGCGAGAACATGGGATTTTATGTCCCTTCCGCAACGCCAATTGCTAACACCCGTTTGCGCAGGTTCGGCCAGAAGGCCCCTCTTACGAAACCCGTTGGGCTTGGAAGCACCGATACCGTCAAGATCATCTTGACTGCGAAGGAAGATGGCAAGGCAAAGAGGCCGCACCAGGCCTTTGTGACCATCAAGGAGCAGGAAACCGGCCTCGAGGCTCCTTTCCCCCTGACGGTCAAGGACACCGGCAAGGCGGTGGTACAAATTGTGAGTTGCTCCATGGCAGGCAAGATTGTATCGTTGAGAGCTTTGAAATTAACGGTTTGGCGCAATACAGTCTCAAAAGGATCTCCCCGTCCAATTCCTCTTGTCGCCCAAGCCTCTCAGGGCGTCCGTCGTCATCGGCTCCTTCGGTGAAGCTCGCGCTCTCAACACCCCCGTTTTCGATATCGAACTCCAGACGGATCCCAACGCCCCGGTGCCCAAGTACGAAGCGCCCGTTCGCTACGGCAAGAAGCCTGAGATTCACCATATCTTCCGCCCTGGTCCGCAAAGCCCGCCCAAGGTGATCTCGCTATTCTTCGCCCTTGCTGTGGCTGCTACAGTTCCGGCTCTTTTCATCAGCGTGAGTTATCACCCTTGGTTACTTTTATACACGGACTTGTTGTTGCTGGGTGCTAACAATATCTTTTTTTTCGGCAGTGGCTCTTGCTCGGCGCAAACGTCAACCACTTGACCAAGGCTCTCGGTGCCGCGCCCTTGTCACATCTTACCTTCTTTGGCTCCATCGTGGCCATGGAGGGTGTGTTTTTCATGTACTATACCAGCTGGAACCTTTTCCAGGTCCTTCCCGTTGCTGGCGTGGTGGGCGTTGTCACCGTACTGAGCGGCACCAAGGCGCTTGGAGAGGTTCAGAGCAGACGTCTCGCGAAGGAACGCTAAGCGACTAAGGTGTTCGTTGGGAGATCGATACATGAACGCTGTCAGAACCAAGCGTTCACAGGGAAGCGGTCAATGTGCGACCACCTTCGAGCTTTCGCTAGGAATGGTGGGACAGATTTTGAGGTCATCATCCAGATATATAACAGCGTGACTGGTTTGGTAGACAAAACTAGAAATACAACTATGTACCAAGAATGGGTCGGAATCATGGTTTAAGTTACCCAGCGGGGTGGCTTCTCAGTTGTCTCTGCCATGCCCTGTCTGTTGCTTCCGGACATCGGCCCTTCCACGACTGCCTCGAGGGGAGCAAACAGGGCTGTCCTCATGGCTGTATCATAAGAAAATCACGGCAATATCATGGATGGAAGCAAGGGAGAATGAATGGGCCGAATACTGGTACAAATCCAGGGATTTTTACGTCGATAATTGGGGAGTTCAATCTCGGTCAAAGCAGATGTCCTCTTCGCCGCTTACCCTGCTGCCCTGGTGATAGCAGCCGCTGGAACTCCTACACGCCGTACGCATATGTCGGCTCGGTATAAGTGAGGTGGCTGGTAAAACGATCACAACTTGAAACATCTCTCTTTGGTTGGCATACCGAGACCGTGAACCGGTTCCTTGGTCACCTCAACCGGGAAAGAGTTGAGACATGGACGGACCTGACTGCTGTGCCGGGTGGTCCAGGTCTTGCTGATGGTTCCTTGCTGCCGTGCTTGGTGCCCAATAAGCGGGCGGAAACAAAAATGCAAGAGAGATGGCGTCCAAAATGCTCTGACTTCTCTAATTTCACTTCTTTGCCTTAATTCATGCAAGAACATTTCAAGCCTGTGAACTTAATTCACAATACCCGTATAGTCCATGTATTTGAGGCCGTGAGGTTTTGGCATCAAAAGAGGTGCTGCAAGTGTTACCCAGCAGTTCGACGTTAGGTGGTGCGGCCAGTGAATGATAGGGGAAGCGCTAACAGCTGTACAGCAGTGAACGGAGCAGGTTCCCGGTTTGGAGGTGTCCACCACAACACGCCGACCGTGGCTGCCCCACCTTCAAGTACCCTTGTAGTGGATGTAAACAAATGCAGCAGCAAATGGACAAATGAGAGCTCCAGTTTCCATCAGATCGCGTTTTCTCCAAATTCCCAGCCTGCCACTTCCACTTGCACCCACACATCCCGTTTTCCTTCCACCGAGTCGCATCCAAGCCCGCTTGGCCCTGTCCCCTGCCAGGTGCGACACCATTGACGTTGGGCTTTTTGGAACTTGCAACTTCAATTTGATCGCGTCGCATTTCGATTTTGCTCACCAATCCAGCATGCACACAGTATCTCGGTTTCCAGCTCAGCTATCAAGCGCTCGTTCCTGATCGCCTTGCTTCCTTTGGACTCGATCCCACGGATACCCCTTCCATTGCGACTACTTGCGACCCGCAGAAGAGAAAGCGCAACGCGCTCGAGCAAGTGTTGTGTTGTCGCTGCTTGCGCCTGCCCTGATTCCGGGTTGGCTAGAGGGAATCCGTCCGCCGACCGTGACGCTGGCCAACACAACGCTCGACGCGCCCCTCCGACCTCGATCCCCAACTTGCTATGGACATCAACAGAAATACCAATTCCCACAGTAGCAAACCGAAGCATATCTCTAGGTTAAAACAAGAGATGTACCAACTACGGCTTAAGAACAACCCTTTCGGCTCCCCGCCCTCATCCACCGGCGACCATGACACGGTTAGCACCACCACCGAGGACCTCTCGCGCAACCTGTCCGCCTTCTCCTTTAATCCCGACGACGAGGGCACCCGCAAGGCCAGCGAGGACTACAGGCTCCCTACCAAGCGACACGCTACTCGCTCCGGCCGTTTTGGCTCACGGCAGCAACAAGAACAGCAACAGGCAACCATGCTAAACACCTCGGCCATCGGCCGCGCCTTTCCTGAATGGACCGGCCCAATTAACGACACGGCCCCAACAACACAGAACTTCGATACCAATATTGCCTACAATCCATATTCCGAAGTTAAGAACCGCAAAGAGAACGTCCGCCCTATCACCGAGCTGACAGAGGAGCATCTTCTCAACTACGGGTTGGATCCTAAGAAGAAGACCCGTGTGGAGATGCAGCCTCGTGTTGAGAACGAGTCCGACTGCTCGACCATTCTCTCCAGATCTCCTGGCCGGGGTGCTCGTCGCTCTCGGTTCAGCAATGCCCACATGGAAAATGGAGCCGCCTCACCAGACGTCCCCAAGCGCTCTCTCCAGGACATCGTGTCCAAGATCCGTACCGAGAAGGAGGTCAACAGAAATCAGCTATCCCAAAGCGCCCTGCCGCCCAAACAATCTCAGCCCATACATGCCAGTCTTAACGCCTTCCTGAACTCGGACCTTGCTGCGGATGAGACCAACGTAGGCCCTACCGAAGGTCGATCTTTCTTTCTTCCAGCTTTTAGACATCTGCCCGACTGGACATCAGGAGCCCTCAAATTTAATGCCATGAAAGACGGCGTCCCTGTTTTCGTCAAGTCTGGTAAGAACGGCGTACGGCTCGGTCAGTCTGGCGACCACGAACCCATCAATGCTGTCGGCATTCCTGAGGAGGACGAGCAAATCTTTGTCTCCATGGATAAGCTCCAGGAGGAGGTCCGCGAACTCCATGATCATGACGCCATGCTCCAGCGCGAAGCGGAGAAGCTTCAGCGGGAAGTCA
The DNA here is from genome assembly GCA_009805285.1 of Neurospora terricola FGSC 1889. Lineage (NCBI taxonomy): Eukaryota > Fungi > Ascomycota > Sordariomycetes > Sordariales > Sordariaceae > Neurospora > Neurospora terricola. Next base: position 79,422 of record RANZ01000051.1, on the reverse strand, counting down.
ACCAGCTCCAGTCCGAGCTTAAGCGTTACAAGACTAGGAGACCATCGGACAGTGCCATAGGATCAGACTCCGATGGCTCATTCGGCAGACATGCCCAAGCCAATGGGTACCAGCTTGAGACTCAGATCGCTCACCTACAGAATCGTCTCGATCAGGCCAGCAGGCAGGTTGGAGTACAGGATATCCACAGTACGGCACTGGCGGCTGAGCGCGACGAGGCCTTGCATCAGGCGTCACTTGCTCGCGAGAGAGCGAAGCGACTACAGGCCGAGCTCGAATCTACGCAAAAAGATCTCGAGTTCACCCTTCAATACCGCAAAGACAAGGACTCCCTACAGAATGAGAATATCACTCTACGCATTACCAATGAGGAACTTAAACAGAAAAATGAGGCTCTCTCGCAAGCGAACCAGGAGCTTTCCACAAAGTACGACAGACTTCGCCGGGAACATCTGTCAGCACAAAAAGACCTGGCTTCAACCCAAGAGGAGCTTGCCTCTTTGCGCAAGAAGCATGATGCTATCCTGGAGGAGAAGAAGCTTATCGTTCAAGACCATGCGAGCATGGAACGTAACAATGAGAGCTACTTCAAGGAGACCAAGAAGCTTCAGGCGCAGATTGCCGCCAGGGATCAACATATCGCTGACCTCAAGAGAGGAATCAGCACTCGGGATCAGATGATCGACAACATCGGAGGGTTGACTACAAACACGGCAGTCATCGAGCTCAATGCTGAGCTTGAAGCTGAAATCGAGCGTTTGAAGCAGAAGCTGCAACAGCAAGCGACCAGGACTGATGATAGGGATGGGTCAATCAGCGCAAAAGAAGGCAGGATTCGTGTTCTCAAAGAGCAAAATCTTGAGCTAGAGTGTGAGAAGCAGAAGCTCCAGGAAGAGAACCAGAGGCTTCGCGCTGAGTATGAGGAGATGAGGAACCAGTGGATCGATGATCGTCATAAGGTGGTTCGACTCAACCAACTCCTCACCAAGAACAACACTGAGTTCCTCAAGACCATGAACGACAACACCGAAGACTGCGTCCGCTTGGAGGAGGACTTCAAGAACAAGGAGGCATCTCTCCGTCAAAAGCTGGAGCGCCGGGAGGCAGCTATCAAGAAGGTCAAACAGTTGACTGCCCAGATCAACGAGATCTCACAAAGGGAACTTTTGGGCAAGCCTACAAAGGTCACGCGGATCGTCGAGCCGAAAGATGGCACTAGCACTAGATATGCTGCGAGCGATCTGACTGGCAAGAGCGGTACCATGAATGTTGACGACGACCCGACAACGGAACTTAACCTGACCCAAGGGACCGATTTTGCCAGCATCATGGATAACGAGATTGCGAAGTTGAAGCAAACTTACCGAGATTTCGAAAATCAGCATCGACAAAGCGAGAATGATAACTCCACGCAAGCGTCGCAAACAGGTGATGCAGTCCAGTCCAAGAATCAACCGGCCGGTATCCTTAAGAAGTCGAGTCGATTTGGGTTCGACGAAGATACTGGCCGTTTCAGCGTTAAGTCTGCTTTCAGCGTCGCCAGTCACCACAGCGAAGACGAGTCTATCAAGACTGCGACTACCAGCAAGAGCCGCCGGCCTTCATCGATGGGTGTTCAGGGTCAGGAAACTCCGCGACCTGCATCCCGCTTGCGGCGAAACTCGGACAACCCTACCATCACCACGCAGACCGATAAACAGTCTAACATCGGTCAGTCGGTTCCCGCGCTAAGCAAGGAGGCTCGCCGGGTACTGGATCAAATTTGCAACCACAAGTCAGATAACTGCAATGTCTGTGTTCGTATCGCAGCGAACGGACATCATGTTAGCCCATCCACCAAGGCTCCGATCACTGTCGAGGATATGAAAAAGGGAAAGAAGACTGTTCGTGTGGACAGACCTGTCCCTGTTTCGGATCGCGCAGTTGAGGACCGTGGTAACTACGAGGAGGAGCCAACCATGCGTCCCGCCATGGCGCCAGGAGATGCGCTTGCGGTATTGATCAAGGAGATTGGCGATGAAATCGAGCATCTTCAGATGGAGCTGAAGCGTATGAATGAGCTTTACTTCAGCCTGGATAAGTCTACCGGACAGCGCGAGCGTAGGCGGCTCATGGGGGAGATCAAGAAGTTGCAAGCCGAGCTTGAGACAAAGAGCGGGCAGCTGTACAAGCTGCATGATGTCCTTGAAGGACAAAAGGATGCTGGCCAGCTGATGGATGACTCCGAACTTGATATCACCATTCTGAGTGATCTGCTTCGCGTTAATGGCGCGACTGAGAACAACCAGGAGGCTTCGTGGAATGGGTTTGATGAGTAGAGTTGGTCGAGATGGTGGCACTGATGATGATGAACTCGGTCTGGGGCGTTAGCATTTTCTGGAGCACATTGCATGGGTCTGCTTTTTTCTGGGCGCTTGAGCACTTGGTTTGCTGCTCTCTGTCTTGATGTCGAGCAAGGCGAAGGGGTTGTTACAAAAGCGGTTCCGCCGGTTTGCTATGATATGGGCTTTGGTCAGGTCTTTTTCTCATGAGGAATTATTTTGTTGTATGATTTTCTCCGTGGTTGTATTGGTCACGGCTCAGGAGCATGGTTCGGGTTATCTGATGTATGGGTTATAGGAAGGTTACAGGATTACGAATACAATTGACAAACCCGTTGTTGGGTTCAAAAAAAACTCGAGTCTTCAACCCGATCAACCGCGTCGATTGCGTATACCTGTTGTCCGCGAACCTCGACATTGTTTCAAATGGATAGAAAGCAGGAGCATAAAAGGTGTTACGGGCAATACGTAGTCTGGTAGCCTTTCAAGAAAGCATTGATTGATAGCGAAAATAATCCCATTGCGGTCAATATCTTCAGAGTTAAATAAAAGCATATAGTGTATGGCCAGCTTCATTGAAGCCAAGCCCGCTGTGTTTGTTTATGTTCAGTTCGTAGAGGTAACCCCTTTTCACCCCCTGCTGGCGATGATCCAGGCGTCTAGAAACTGCTACCGGGCCGATGCCAGCTGCCCGCTTCTAAGCCTGCCTGCAGCGGCCAGCGGCACCGTTTGCTGCCACCGGCAGAACCCCGTGGCCTGAACTTCAGTTCCAGTTCACGACAACGCCAGGCACGCGCATCCACCATCACAACCACTTTACATTCAGCGCGCCAAACGAAACACTTCTCCCACCAACCAACAATAACTCCGACCACATACACCCAACTTTCAGCGCCCTTATCCCGAACGTACTACATCAAACTATCTACGACCTCTTTCACTCAACGAACCTTAGAACGTAGAAGCTGCCAAAATGGGTGACGACATGGAAGTCGACGATGCGCCCCTCTCGCCTCAGCAGGAGGGTGCTGCTGCCTCCGGCGGCGCCAACTCCAACTCCACCAAGGTCGCGGCCATGCAAACCCACACCAAGGCGACTGCCGTGCGCTCCATCGAAGGCTGGATCGTCATGGTGACCAACGTGCACGAGGAGGCCGACGAGGAAGCCATCCAGGACAAGTTTGGCGAGTTTGGCGAGATCAAGAATTTGCATCTTAACTTGGATAGGCGAAGTGGTTACGTCAAGGTTCGTTTTTGTTATGGCTTTGTTCTTGTATGATCTGTCGTGGAATATTAAGGATAAAGTGACTAATCATGTCTTTCCTTAATGCGCAAATAGGGTTACGCATTGATCGAGTATCCGACGCTGGAGGAGGCGCGCGCCGCCATCGATGGCGCTCACGAGACGAAGCTCCTCGACCAGACTATCCAGGTAGACTTTGCCTTTGTGCGACCACCCCCGGGCAAGACCGGCGCTGGCGGCGGCCGTGGTGGAGGTGGTGGTGGCGGAGGCGGACGCAACGGCCCTGGCAATCGCAATAGGGGTGGTCGGAGTAGGAGCCGCAGCCCCGTTGGCAGGGACGATTGAATGACGGGATAAAACATCTCGATGCGTCTTTGTCTTGCGCGACAAATGGAATGGGCGGAAGGAAATACCTTTGAAGCCTGGGCATATGGCATCCTATATCCCCGCTAGCTACAGCATCGAGGAGTAGCCAGCCAGCTGGGGTTTTGCAAGTACGGGTGGAATCATACTGGAATGGCGTGGCTTGCTGCAGATCGCTACCTTGATCTTCGACCGGACGGACAATGGCCAGAATGGATGGGGATCGATGAGAACAGAGCATACAAAAGCATTGGAGAGAGAGTTGGGTTCAGGTAGAGACAACCTGTAAACCAAAAACTACACTCAAGTAGCCGATGTGTCGTCAAAAGAGAGCAAAAATTCCAGACACGTCGGCGCGTTGCCACGGTCTTAACAGGTATGTTTGTATTCCCCCCCGGTTTCTTCTGGAATTTTCCTAATCAAACTTTCTTCTTAGGACCCCAGATTGGCCTTGTATGACATTGCTGTGCAAAAAATGTTTGCTGTGATTATACTCAGCATGGAAAGAGCCTGGGGCTTGCTTAGAAGCATGCATCATCTTCCATTGGACTTCCACTTTATGATGAGTCTGCAACTCCATGGCGGCGGTGCTTGAGTGAAAGACCGTTCTGGGCCGCATAAAGGCCCTCAGTAATGAACTGTATAGATAGATGGATTCTTATGTGCGTCCGTACCTACTTGTCTAAACTCATCGGTTGTGTCGACACTCTTGGTCATCAACAGATAAACAATGAGCGAAAACTTGTCGACTCTGAACCTCGCACCACGGATCGTTGGACAATTCTACAAAGGATTGCGTGGACGACACAGGGGCTTTATGTGACCCATCCCGGCCACACCTACCGCCTTGTCCATTGGCACAAGAGTCGCGTGTCGTCCTTCCCATTCAGTTCATATCATGGTCATCATTCCTTAGCGCCAAGGTGATGAACCCACAATGCCGGGGCTTGGTAAGGCTGTGACGGAAGCGCTGAGCAGGAACTCCTGTCAGACTCGGCAAGACAGGAGACGTCGTTCTTCTATGAATAATCATTTTCTTTGCATTTAAGGTAAACAGTTTACTGATCTCTTTCTTTGAGCGCCTGCTCGTTCCTAGTGGAATTCGTACCTGTTCTTGAATTATTTTGCCCGAGTTTCCATCTTCATGATCAAACTTCACTGTTACAGCATGCGGCCCGTATTAGATGTTCCATAATCAACGCTCTAGTTTCCTAAATGGATCACTATAAAGCAGCAACGTCATCATCCGCCACACCGGCAGGGGCACCCACGCCGACCCTATTAGGGGCATCACCGCCTGAGACTCGGGATCCAAGAACACGATCACGATCAGAGCCCAGATTTGATGCCTCTCGGGCCAGGTCAACTAGTACCAGGTCTTATCTTTCACTCCCGGTGTCAACTATTCGTCAGGACTATCTGGACTCGCTTGTGCCTCCAACGATTACAGAATTTGACCAAATCGCCGCAATCCAGGCCGAGCGTGAGGCCGAAACGAAGAGGAAGCAGCTCGAGCTTTGCCGGCGGAGTCTTGAACAGGCCCAACTCCAATCGAACTTTCTGCAACCGCCACAGGATCATGGCAACCCGTCGGAACCTACATCCTCTCGCCACTCCAAGGCACTTTCCATCACCAACCGCTTAGGATTCTCACGTCAAAGAGCCAACAGTAACAACGGTGTTCGTTCTAAAGCTGCTGCTCTAATCCAGCGAACATATCGGGGCTACCGTGTCCGTCGTCAGCTCAAAGGCCTGGGTTTGGACCCTTCAACGAGATGGAAGCACGCGGTCCGTGAGGCTCAATGGCGCGAGCTGGTAAAGCCTCGTTCTCGGAGCAACCTTGGATTATTGGATAGTTGCAAAAGCATACCGGGTGATGGGAAATCTGGAGCAACATGCTCTACCTCCGATAGCCGTTCATCGATAGCACGGCAAAACTGGAAGAAGGTCGCGACTATTGCACGTCGTGCAGGGGCGGATATAGATGGCGATGGTTACTCCAGCGACTCTTCCTCTTCCTCGTTTCGTCCCCCATCTTCATCGCCCGATACAAAGTCCGATCAAGAAAGGAGGCAGGAAGAGCGCAGGGCATTGAACGAAGCCAAGGAGCGACGAAAGGCTGCCGCAAGAATGATGGGACTCCAGTACCTTCTTGAGATGGTGGACCTGAAACACCGATACGGTGCCAACTTGAGGGTATATCACGAGGCCTGGAAACAAGCCGACACTGATGAGAGCTTCTTTTTCTGGCTGGACCATGGCGAAGGCCGGGCTTACGACTTGGAAGCATGTTCCCGTGAGCAGCTAGAGCGAGAACGGATCCGATACCTTTCCTGCGAGGAACGACAGCACTACCTTGTCAAGGTTGACGACGAAGGGCGTCTATGCTGGGCCAAGAACGGGGAACGCATTGATACGTACAAAGAATGGAAGGACTCAGTCCATGGCATTGTACCGATCGATGATCCTACTCCTGCGTATGTGCCGGTCAACCCTTCCGGGCATGAGACCCGTCTTTTCGGCCATGCTAGTACCGGGTCCAAGTTGTCTGAGGACGAGGCAGGTGACGGTGCCGAAGACGACGCATTATATGGACATGCATCACCACCTATACCCAAGGTCGGCGTCCCTAGCAGAACAAAAACAATAAAGCATCTCAAGAACAACCGTCACATCTCAACCGGCATAATCGTCGACAAGCTCCTCCGCAAATCCGTCCGCAAAAACACCTGGATCTTCGTCGCCGACACCAACTTCCGCCTCTACGTCGGTATCAAAAACAGCGGCGCCTTCCAGCACAGCTCCTTCTTGCAGGGCAGCCGCATCTTTGCCGCCGGGTCCATCAAGATCAAGGACGGACGGCTGACGAGCCTGTCGCCGCTGAGCGGGCACTACCGCCCTCCAACATCTAGCTTCCGTGCGTTCATGCGGAGCTTGCAAGAGGAACAAGGGGTCGATATGGGCGCCGTGACTGTCTCGAAGAGTTACTCGGTCCTGGTGGGCATGGAGACGTATGTGAAGGCGCGGACTAAGGGCAAGGAGGCGGTAGGGAAGATGAGGCATCGGAAGGATAAGGTGTTGGCGCCGGAAAGATATAGGAAGCAGGAGGAGGAAGCAAAGGATACGTCTAGGAGCGCGGCAAGAGAGCGAGAGGTTGTTGAGCATGAGGAGCGGACGAGGAGGGAGAAGAGTAGTGTGGGCGGGCAGTTGATGCAGAAGCTGGGGATCTCTTGGCTTGGTACCAAGGAACCAGAGTGATGGAGTGGGACCGATATAACCTCAGAGTTGATATAAACGCACTTTGACATCAAATACAGTCCAATACTGGTTTGATTGTTAGCTCAAGACCTCGGATCAACTTCCCTGTGTGTTTTTATATCTAATTGATTCGTTTAGTTTCATAATCAAAGCGTGATCTTACCTTGAATATGTATTTCCGAAGTTCAATATGTTATATTAAATCTTGTTAATACCTTTTCGATCCATACTTAACCATTCAATTTATCCTTGTAAGGTTTGGGACAATTCGGGATGGATATCGTCCAGTATACCAGGAGTACCAAGCTAACAAACAAACCAGCATTGGACTGTACATACTTCCCCCAAGCCCCTCAGTTCTAATCCTTCATCGTCGACCTCGAGATATCTTCCCACTCACCAATCAACCGCAATGTCTCCTCGCACTTCTTCCTAATAACCTCCAGAGTATCTGTCCCCAGCGCCAACCTAACAGGAACCTCCCTGCCCTTCGCCACACCCTCCTTGGCCAGCACGTCCACGATGACCTTGGCAGACTTGTCAACATCCCCAGGCTGTTTCCCGTTATACGCTTCCAGAGCATCATGCACCGCCGCCACGGCAGTGCCTTCATAAGCCGCTATTTTTCTTTCCGTTACGACTCGGTGGTCCCCTCCGCCGCCGCTACCGCCACGCGCCAAGAACCCCGTCTGAGTATATCCGGGCTCGATGACGCACACGTCGATTCCAAAGGGCTTCAGTTCCTCCGCCAGACCCTCGGTTAGACCGCTCACGGCAAATTTGGTGCTGCAATCTGTTTAGGCAGGTGTTAGCTTGGATCTCTCAAGTTTCAGAACATGACCACGGCAGAAAGGCAGAAAAGGGAGACACGTACAATGCGCAACCCCAGCCCCCGACCTCCAACTCCCCAAACTACCAAAGTTGGCCAGCGCCACTTGTTGACCACCCGGCACAGCCGCCGCCGCAGCTCTAAGGTACTTGGTAACGGCACGAGCGACGTTGAATGTTCCGAGAACATTGGTGTTGTAGTGGTCGAAGACTTCCTTGTTGCTGGCCTCCTCCACCCCTCCCTCCAAAACATACCCAGCACAATTAACCACATGCGTGATCCTTCCATACAGCTCATTCGCCTCAGCCATTTTTTGGTTCAGCGTCTCGTCGTCACTGGTCACGTCTAGGTCCATGACCGCGGCACCGGCGGCCTGGAGCTCAGTTAGACGGGAGGAGTTACGTGCTGTTGCGATTACTTTGTGCCCACGGCCGAGAGCGTTGAAGGCGATGGAGCGGCCGAAACCGGAGGTGCAGCCGGTTATGAACCAGACTGGTGTCGGGGGTGTGGTAGACATTGTGGGCGATGCGTGTGTATGTTGTGGTTGGATGGGAACAGAGAAAGCGGTTAGGAGTTGAGAGTAAAGATGATTGGGGTGTCTGTGATGTTGTTGCTGGAGATGTACCAGGCTGCTTGAGTATAGATAGTGTATGTTACTTTTTCTCCTTTTTCATCTTCAGTTTGACAAGCGCGACGGGAGTCTTTTATACATCTCTAACCAGCACATCGCTTCCCTCGTCCGGAGTGGTTGTCTCTCTTCAATATCACCATGGAGTTAACTTGTAAGCTAAACACCGTCCGAGACACAAGCCCGAACAAGCTGCCGACGGACTTAAGCTCAATCACTTAGTTGGTGTGTCATTGGGGATGGATTCACAGCAAAGCAACATGCCTCTCGAGAAGGTCGTCGTCATTAGTCGTCGAAGTAGAAAAGAGGATGAAACACTGCCGGTGAGGTGGTGTAAGTGCTAACGCCGATACGGTCAATGAAGAAACGACGTTGATTGGTCGAAAGCTAGCCTTAACGCCGATAAATCTTCGGACATGTTTACACCAGCTCTTCACACAGCCGATTCCTCACCGTCAAAACTAATCGCCATTGATCATTCAAGTATGGTCAGTGGAGGGGCGACCCAAAATGAAAATGAAAAGAAAAAAGAAGAAAAAAAGGAGAGACGAGCTGGTTGAAGGAAGTATTCGGCAAAACAAACCGTTCGTTGTTCACAGGAGAGTCTCACCACCCCTAACCCTGACATCCACCCCCTTCTTCCCTGTAAGGGCGTGTTTGGCGCCTTGGAATTGGGACCTGGAAACCTTCCAGACCCCATTTCCAGATGACCGTTTGGAAGACCCCGGAACTTTTCAGTGTGGGAATCGCACCAAAACTGGTTCTCGGAAATTCCTGGGCCCACATTCGATTTCTGACCAATAAAATAACGTGCATCCTTCTGAATTGGCCCTGAATTGATTCCAGCGCAAAATCCTTCTGAAATCGATCTCAAATCGACCTCCTTTCCCTTTTTGGTCAACAAATACGACCACGTAATACCCCCAACGGCCACCACCAACATCAATATACAGTACACCACCCTCATTAAACGCCATACAAAACGGGTAAAGGATCGCCGTTAACGCCAACGATTATAGGATCTATAAAAGAAAGTACAATATTTATTACATAGCACGGTTACTATAGAAACGCAGAGATTTCCAGAACCCCAGTATTCTGGAGCACCAAACGGCACCCGGAAATGGCATTCGGAAGTGGTTTTATGGTGGAATTGGGTGGAGTTGAAATCCTCGGCATTTACCGCCAAAATCCGGTTCAGAACGGTCTGTGCGGTTCCTCTGAACAACACTTCCGAAAACCCATTTCCAGGCCCAATTCCAGGGCGCCAAACACGCCCTAAAAAGGAGAATACCCACCCGAAACACCTCGAGTAACATTCAAAAGGATAAAATATTGCGGTTTGTGTGGATCGAACACACGACCTTCAGATTTATGAGTGAAGTGGACTTCAGTCTGACGCTCTCCCAACTGAGCTAAACCCGCTATTGTTGAAAGATCTGGAGAGGAAACTCTGTTTATAACTTGGTCGAAAGAGATGCGGTTGTCGAACCTTCAAGAGACCTATATGGCTTGAGTGCGACGATGCACATCAGTTAGTTTTGCACATTCAATGCATTGAATTGCCGAAAGAGTCCTCGTTCTTGTGAGACTCGGGGTTAAGAAAACTCGGTGAATTGGACGGGAGCTATGAAAATCTGGGTATAAGACTGTTGGACGAGAACGACAGCCATCTAACCGTCTATCTGCCCGGTGTATACTAACAACCCTCCGTACTGAACTGATCTTATCTATGATTGTGCTGCTCATGGCTAGTCATTAAAACCTGGTAATATGATGCGCGGCCGTCTGGTACAAGTGAAAGGAATAAGCATAGTGCCCATGTTCGAGAGAAAAGGCACAATGATGCAGCACCTTTCTAGAAATCAGACGCTTGGAGAGACACTTGGTCCCAATGGTTCGCTCTTCGATTGAATCCTTCGAGAATAAACAGGGCACTTTAGTCCCCCATAACTAGGAGCAGCTCCTCCGGATGGCCCAGTCTGAGAGCTAGTTTCCTCTTCGCCTGTCGCGGCCGTAGACTTTGAATATCCTTCTGCACTGCACCCGGCCTTTGCGGGAGGCTGTATAGTCTGGAATAACTCATATGGCGCTGCGACCATCATGATCGGAGAAGGGAAGTGTTGCATCAGTTGGGCCGGAGCGATCCCAGCAGGACTGGGTGGCGGCATGTTCTCGAGGTAGTCTCCGCTGTTGCAATTCAGTCTCATCGGACTCATAGTGACCCGCGGCGACGACGCAGCGACCGATCGAGGTGTGAAGGTTGGAGCAGCAGGGTTCAACTTCAAATGCTACATCGGAATATGGTTAGAAACAGCCAAGGATGTATCATGCTTAAAGTGAGAATAATACATAATTGGTTGATCTATACCTCTTTCTGATGGCTTGGAGTGTCCTTTGCCTCGGTTGCCGGAGAATCCTGCTGGTTAGCAGGTCTAACCTTCAGCGCCGTAGAGCTCTTGACTTTCACCAGTTCCGACTTGGGTTTGTCAGAGGTCAAGTCATTGACAATGCCTGACGTCTTTATTGACGCCGGCTTGGCCTCAGTAGCGTCCTTCACTTTCGGTTTGATGAAGATCTGCTTGGACCAAAGCTCGGCATACTTCCCATTTGATCGGATCAAGTCTTCGTGGCTTCCCTCCTCCACGATCTCTCCGCCGGTAACGACCATAATCTTGTCGGCGTTCATGATAGTGGATAGTCGATGCCTAAGTCTCCGTTAGTATGGCATACAATGGTGATGATTATGTCAAAACATACGCAACAATGAACGTCGTGCGTCCTTTGCACAGTTTACCAAGTGCCTCCTGAATCTTTTGCTCCGTCTCGGTATCGACTGCAGACGTGGCTTCATCAAGCAATACAATAGCAGGCCTCTTGAGGATGGCGCGCGCGATAGCCACCCGTTGCAACTCGCCGCCGGAGAGTTTGACACCACGCTCGCCGACACGGGTCTGGTAGCCTTTGACACTATTAGCTTCTCAGACTCAATCCCGCAGACCACATTATCTACTCACCGTCTGTGAAGGTCAGGATTTGCTCGTGGATGCTGGCTGCCTTACAAGCTTCGTGAACCTCTTCATCAGTGGCTGTAAGCTTTGCGTAGCGAACATTGTTCATGATTGTGTCATCAAAGAGAATAGGGTTCTGCGGTACGACGCCGATTTGGGCTCGCAAGCTACGCGTTGTATTAGCTCCTCGGCCCGACAGATATTCGCTATGGATACTTACCTAAACAGATCAACGTCCCGAATATCTTGCCCATCAATCTTGATTGAGCCACCGGTTACATCGTAGAAGCGGTCGAGAAGCTTGAGCATAGTTGATTTGCCCGCTCCTGTAGCCCCGACGAAAGCCACACTTGTTCCAGGAGCTGCCTGAAAGTTGACGTTCTTCAATATCGTTTTTTTCTTGTCGTAGGAAAAGGATACTTTCTCGAATTGAACATGTCCTCCTTGAAAGTCGAGTGGCGGTGCCCCTTCTTTGCTGAGGACAGTCGGCTTCATTTGCATGATCTCCAGTAGGGACTCAGCGCGAATCAGATCACCCGAAATGCTCTTCCCAAGCGAAGCAAAGAAGGTGAGCGGGGAAACCAACTGAGACCAGTAGGTCAGCAACATCACGAACTGGCCTGGAGTCGCTTGCCCTTGTGTGATCTGGCTCACAGCAAGGAAAGCCCCAGCTAGAAGACCGCAGAGCAAAACCATGGACTGGAACGCATAAGCCAGATAGTACCCCAGAAGGACTTTTCGAAAATGCCCCACGTTGTTGTTAACAGCGTTGGAATAGCGGGTTTCCTCATGGCCGATCTGATTGAAAGAGCTGACAGTTGACCAGCCCTGGATCCCGGCATGACGGACGTAATGCTCCTCAAAGTAAGCGCTCACTTGGCTCTTTCGAACCTCCTTTAGTCCTGACAACATGATCGTCGTGATATAACAGAAGACGGTTGCTGTCGCAATGGTGATGAAACCCTCGTAAGGGCCGAATGTGACCGAGAGGTAGATAAACGCGACTCCCATGTCAATGAGCATGGGAATAGCTTGAAAACATATAGACTCAAGCATATTTGATATGTTGGAACCCGACATGATCGCCATCTCGACATCTGAACAGCTCTTGGAATCGTGGAAATCCGAAGATAAGTTGAGGACATGCGAATATGCAGCCGTGGAGATGCGAGACGTGGAGTAGCTCTCAACTGGAATCCATAACCACTGGCGCAACAGCGAAATGCCGGCTTCGGAGGCAATGAGCTTGAGGCCTGCAAAAATGAGAACCTGTGCCCATGGATCCTTGTGATTGACTCCCCCAAGACTGTCCATGACAATTCCTATTTGTCGTGGAATCAGGACATGAATCAAGTTCATGGCAAGCAAGCAGCAGCCAACGAGAAAGACTCGGAGCTGGAGCCCTCGGTTGCCGACGGGCCAGACATACGGAAAGAAGATCTAAACGAATCGTCAGCATTATAAGCAAGTGGCTTTAAGCGAAATCGTTGAAAACGAACCATGAAGCTCTTGGCGTAGGTTACCCAGTTTCCTTTCTCTTTCAAGCGTTTCTCCATCAACTCGGCTGCCTGTCGCTGTCGTCGTTCGTAAGGGGATTCGACGCGATCATTCGAAGGGGATGAGCTTTCGTCGGTTGAATTTGTCGAGGTAGATCCATAGCCATTAGTAGAGTTCTCGCCGTCTGGGTTGGCGGATACCTCGGTGGTCGAACTGCTATTCGATGCCTTCAGCAACCCTTGTCTCTCGGTATCAGTACCCTTCTCCCGCCTGAAGCTGCAAGTAGCTTCAATGTGAGCCGCTACTGCTAGGGTAAGAGCAAGGTACCGGGCGGCGATGGTGGAGATGCTGAAGATATCGGAATAAGTCAGGGTGGATGGCGGTCGAGTAAGGAAAGACAGGGCGGCAATCAGTGGCTCGAAAAGCAATGCCATGACGAACGATCCAATGAAGGGGTACCACACGGGGGCTTTTGAGTGTACGAGTCCAGCGAACTCGACGCCAAATACCAGAATACAGGAAAGGAGGCCAATGGTAACATCTTGCTCGGCAGGGAGTCTGTGTCGGATGAAGGATCTGATACCCAAATCAATGAGCTGCATCACGTATGTGAGGATGATGAACACGAGCAGCCACAGTATAAAACGTCGGCGACCATGGTTTTCTTGTGCTGATTTTGTTTGCAGGGTGCACACAGCTAGCGTTGTCGAAATAATGTAGTAGGCAAAAACGGCCGTAGGATAACCGTAATGAAGACAGAACAATGCCTGTTTGACCCGAGGGTCAAGGCTGGCATGGGCCAGGCTGTCGTCCTCTGGGTCTGGCATTGTTTTGACGAACAGATGAGCGTTGGCTGAGAGGCTCCTGGAGGCAATGCGGCTGGAGTGCTATCGTGGTAAGGGTAAGTGGTGTGTATTCGGCAAGCAAGGTGGGTTGTGTGGGTGGGTAAGCAGAACTGATCTGTTGTCCTTCGTTAGCTTTCCCAAGAGAACAGCTCATGAGAATTTTGCTAGAGGAAGGGACTTTACCTGGTGGCCCAAGTTCGTTTCTGAGATCGTAAGTATTGAAGAATGGTCGACAAGGCCAGCTGGTTGCGCCCGAAAATTATCGTCGCGGTACCGGACAGCTTCTGGCTAGAAGTCCGGAAATGGTGGTAGTCGAAGAAGAAATGGAGGGGAAGACGATAGAGTCGTGTTTCCAACCAGTCCGACCACGACAACGTTGAACCCACTTGGAAGCAGCGGTACCTTCCCTAATATTGTTGGATAAATGCGTCGGCCGGGAGCTTCCATTCGTTGGTTCGGGGACGCGTCTGAGTTTAGGGTGAAGGGGAACTGACGGGAGGCTTATGTCATTCCTTGTGAAAGGGCAACCTGAAAGTTTGGGAAGGTGTGGGACCGCGAGGCCGCCGCAACAAAAAAGCCCACGACGTCAGGCACAGCCAAGTCGTCCAGCCAATGATGGGAACAGGTGGTTGAGAGGGAAGGCACGCTTCTTGATTTCGGTAATCAGGCTGCAAGGCTGAGTTTGACGAAGGCAAGGGCGACCGGCGACCTCAACGGCTGGGCCAGAGGCACCGGTGATGTAATTAAGGAGCCCTCCCAACGGCTGTAATCGATGGTAAGGCAAAGTTCCCGTTGCTGCCTTTCCAACCGACGAAACTTGAAGCGACGAATGCTCTTGGGTGTTCTGGCCGTTGTGCTTTTTGCCGCCTTGATGAGAGTACACTAGACACTTGAATGGCCCTGACACACAACCACTCCCAACTTTGACCAACCACTGTTTCCTCAGCGGAAAACAAACTGGAGCTAACCTTTGTTTCCAGGCTTTTGAGATAATCAAACCAAAGGTCTGTTTGAGGAACTGCTCGTACCCACGCTTTCTTCGCAAAACCAGGCCCAAAAGAGACGCCAAAAGTCCAGCCCCGTCTGTGATCTGATTCCTTTCAAACTGGAAGTTTTCCAGCTTGTCCTGGCGCGCTGCTCGTTTCTTCTGGTGGTTGGTGGTGGCTTCCTTTCCACGTGTTCTGTGCGTTAAAACAGTTGTCGGTGTCTCGCAAAGTCGTCCTTTCTGTCTGGTCGCACTTTCATAAACGTATGTCTTGTTTCTGGCTGACGTTGACGTTTCCTTAGGTTTCGAGTCTCATCCAGCCGCTCGGATCTAGAGAGTCTATGACCCTTTGGGCCTTGCCATATATGCGGGACAACCCACTTATGAGTCGGTCTTCCTTGCCGAGACAACGGTGAGTACAGTGTGTTACAGAGCGCGGCAGAAATGAAGCCCTCACTATGCTTGTCTGACGCAAGGACGCCTTATATGTTGTCCCAATGCTTGCAATGATGTGCCCCGCCGGATTCTCTGTGAGCTTGCAATGCGCAAAGTTGAAACTCAGAAAGCTGTTTGATGTCGTGTATGCTCAAGGCTAGGTTGTCCTTCGATATCGGAAGGTAAGTCGAGCCAAGGCGCCGGCGTAAATGGAGATTGGCTTATTGAGCAAAGAGGGGAGGAAGGGTTGAATGTGTGAGAGTATGCATGGCACCGGAAGTAGGGGATAAGGCGGTTTGTCACGAAGACATCAAAAGCTGGAAAGGCTGACCATGAGTAGCGAAACCAGAAAAGAATTCTGCCACGTCGCGAATGAGTAGAAGAATATGTCCGGACAGTCTTGGACCAACTACCCCAGAAAACAAAGCCATTGTACGTTACACACCTAAACCAATGCGGCGGCATCTAAGGTCTTGTTCCACACCATCTCTCGTGGGTCGGACATGGAGGCGTCTGGGAGGGAGCAGCCCGTTGTGTCTGTCCCACGCTTCCCGGTTGGCATGCTTCGCGTAAAAAGAAAGAGACGGTGTGCAAAGGACCCTAGGCACGCCCAATGTGGGCGTCGACACACAAATTGGCAGAGCCTTCATGGCCTTGTTCTTGAAGGCAGGAGAGCCTTATGAGACCATGCTCGATCGACTTATGTTGCCATTTTCTCCTTTTCCTTTTCTCTAGCCCCCAGCACGGTTTTAGTGGATGAATAGAGCGCCTTTGAGGTATGGGATGCTTGTTGCTCTCGCTAATTGACCCCTGTTATTTCCGTCAAGCATCTAATAGTCTCGGTGAGCATTTGTTGTCACACTTTTGATCACCCAGAGACAATAGTTGTGGTGTTGATTCCATGAGACAGGCTCGGGACCATCCGAATCGTACATTCCGATAGGTATTCCTGATCATGTTTGTAAGAGGCTAAAGTGATTAACACCTTGGTCAATCTAGACTGAGACGGTCTGACCGGCCACACCCGGAGAAAGGCCCGCACAGAAAGCGGGAGGAAAAGCAACGAGAGCAATCCTCTGGATCTCCATTGCTACCTTGCCAGCGAGCCAGCTAGAGTAACAACAGGTATAACGCTCCATGTGGCAGTCTGTTGTGCCGCAACAAGCGAAACATGACAATAAAGGCATACTGGACATTCCTGCTTTGTCGATGCTTCACATTRTATGTACGGAGGACGTGTACCCTCTTGACCAAGGTGCCTGGAGTTGATGTGATAAGAAGTAAGACGGCGAGCATCCTTTCCCTGTCGCACCTCGTGACGGAAGTATGCCATTGGTGCGCACAGCAGGGAAGACAGTACCTTAAACCCTGCCGAACTGTCGTCCCGAGCAAACTCCCGCTTCGCCGTGTTGCAGTGTTGAGACAGTGCTCGACCGGCCCGTCTATCGAGTGGAAGACCCAGAATCGAGTGTTAAAAGCCTATGATAGTTCTTATCAACACGAGAGAAACTCGTCGTCAAAAGCTTGCTCCGGCTGAGCAAAGAGTACTGTTCCGGTTCGAAGTGTCGTTTTCGGCTCCGCGTACTCCACCCCCGAAGCCGGCTTTGGCGTCGGCGGTGATCCGAATAACCTCGACTTTGGTTTCAAGTTCTGCCCGGCCCGGTCCTATTCGGTCCCGCCATCGTTGACTTTTCTTCTTCATCTAGGTACTATCACCGGTGCTCCTGTTTGCACGGTCTGCAACTGCAACGGCTTTCTTGAATGCTTCGTATAGGCCATCAATCAGTCTAGAAGACCATGACCACCTGAATATCTTCGCACGACCGCTCAAGATCAGCGGTTCGTCATACCCCGTAAATGGAAGTGACAAATCGCAAGTGGCGTTGTCCTGCTCCCAGTCAGGAACGGCACTCGTGCCAGATGGGAATGGGTATGGGCGTGTTGTGTGGTAACACAACGTTCGTAAAAGGGAGGCGGCGTACGTGAATGACCGGCAATGCTGGATACCTAGTCGCAAGCCCACGGGTCTCGGTCCCAAAAAGATATCATCATCAAGCAACGCAAGTCCGGAATCTGTACCTGCCGCGCCCTTCGGCCCAGTACCGTGGCCGCGTGGCATAAGTATGCGGGTCGTGTGGGACAAAACCGACGCAGATGACCTCAAGATTGTGTGTACCTAGACAGTTGATGTTGAACTGCGTGCCAATGCGCAATGACAAACAACGAGTAATGGCGGCCGAGGATGGAATACAGTTAGTGATAGTGGGATATAATTTACAACTGTGGACAGCTTATCAACAACCATGGGTGCATGGTCTAGTGGTATGATTTCTGTTTTGCATTGAAATTTCTATCTTGCTCTACAGACGGTCCCGCGTTCGATCCGCGGTGCATCCAATTCTTTTTCACTTTCTGAGCCCCAGAAAGCTACTCATCATTTTGCATCGACATTGTACTCGATGCTCTGACTTTATTTTGATTGTTGTTTTTATTTTTTTCCATATCCTGTTGCTTCATAGTCTCGACCCATGTATTCGTGCTTATCATATGAGAGATCTGGTGAACCTCGAGAATTCATGACACCAAGAGTCTCAACTGGGTTTACCAGACACGTATACGATCTACGTTCGCATGGTACCTTTGTATGTAATTGTTGAATGAAATATTTAGCAAGTACAGTAGTCCATTGGAGGCGGTTACTCAGTTTGACAACAAACCAGAACGGAGGAGGCTTGGGAGGGCGCGTATGATTCAAGCATGAGCAGAGGATCGATACCGACGTCCTATCCAAAGAACCAATGTCATTCTGTACAAAAAGCGGGTATCGCTTCAAAATGCCCATATCTGTTTCGCTTCGCAGCCCTTTTATGACTGCCCTCAGTCCCGCTATTATATTGTACAGTGTGACCTTTTCGTCATGGCACCAATCTGTGGTCCTTATGCCCTTATTCAGAGTGGTGTGTTTATGCTGGAAATGCTCAAGGCGCCCGCTCCGTAGCCTGCCTCTCTATACATGTGCGACGAAGATCCCGAAACTCCCAATGGCCCCCAAGCGACCAGATCCCAGTTTTGGTATGATACATGTATTTTTGGTTGCCGCAATCGATGGTAGTGTAGTGAACATGAATAGGCGCTCGACGCCGAGTGGTGATGTGGCAAAAGCGCGCTCCTTCACCTAGAAAAGCCACGCTCGTTGAAATAACGCGGGCTTAGATGTAATCGCGCCCGCTCTTCTGCATCTCGATCAATCTCCAGCCCCTGGTCTCGGGGTTGTTGACATCCTCGGGAATACGAGTGATGCCAATGGCGTAGGTAACAAGCTGGACCTTGTCCTCCATACCAGCCGCCAACTTTCCAGTCTTGGCGTTCTTGTAAACGTGAACTTCTTGAGTCCTGCAAGTGATGACGAAAACAGGAATGTCACCAGGGTCGAGCATCCGCGCCTTGAGAACATCAACACCACGGATGTCGAGAATGCGTCCGTCGGACTTGAGACCAGCCTGGAGATACTGCTTGGTCAAAGCCTCGTAGACGGAGTACTGGGCCTCCGAGAGCCAGAGCTTCAGTGTTTCAACATCGCCCTTGACGTACGCCTCGAGAACTTCAGGAAGGATGTACTCCCGCAACTCCATAAGGAAGTTTTCCATGTTGAAACCGGGGTCCAATTGGCGAAGCTTCTTGATAACCTGAGCGGTCTCGTTCTCGGCGAAGAAACCGCCGATCTTGTCGGTGATACTCCTGGCAGTGGAGATGAGAGGGTTTTCGGACTCCTCGTAGACGGTCTTCAAGCCGAAAACATTCTGGACGAACTTGTTGGAGTCGCGGAAATCCCTCCACGCCTCCTTCCAGGCGGCATCCTTGTGGAGGACGACGTTGGCTCCGGCACTGAAAGAGTTAGCAAATCGGTCAGAGATCTCGCAGGACTTGTTCTTACTTGGGATCTTCCTCAAAGATCTGAGGACCCTTGCCAGCGGACTCCTTCAGCCACTTCTCCCTGCGTTTCCTGCGCTCCTCCTTCTCAGCCCAGCCGCCATATCTGGAGCTGCTTCCGTCATCGATGACCTCCTTTACGTTTTTGTAAGCCTCGGTCTCGCGGATAGGCTTTGTCGCCTTATCCAGAACCTCTCCGGTGATGTTGGCACCCTTGCGCACTCCCTTCATCACTGGCGTCTCCCAAGTCCACTGAGCACCCTTGCCAACGGCAGTCGCGGTGGTCTTGACAACCTTGCCAGCCGTAGAGGAAACAGTGCCAGAGGTGGCTTCGTACGCCTGTCGTGCACGCCGAATCGCCTCGCTCTCTGCGATCTGGTTGGCGGAAGCGGCCAATGCCTTGGTCGACTCGTTCCATTCCTGAGACTGCTTGAACTCGGTCTGCATGGTCTCCATGAAAACCTGCCAAGGAGTCTTGTCGCCGTGGGGAGGTGGAGGCGGCGCATCCTCCTTCTTTTCCTTCTTGGGCTCACCCTCCGACTTCTCGCCCTCCTCCTTTGCTTCTTCGGACTTGGACTCTTTCTTTTCGGTGGACTCTTCTTGCGCCTTGGGCTCGGTCTCTGGCGTTTGCTGCTTGTGCTGCTCCTGCTGCTGCAGCGCGCGGGACGAGGCGTGGAACGAGCGGGCTTGTATCGTGTTGGGGGTAAAAGGCGACCTTAGTAGAGGGATCTCCTGCGCGGAGATGGGCGTGGCGGGAGAGGTGCGGATTTCGGTGGTGTTGACACGGGAAGCGCGGCTGGACAGGAGCCGGCTGGTCGCCGGTGACCTGACATGGAAGGTATGGGGAACGGCCGAGGCTCTCAACGGAGCACCCGGCGACGTCCTTAGGACATGCCTATATGCGTTCATGTTTGCTATCCCAGCTGGGCCGTCCTGAGGGAAAACCTGGGAGACGGAGCCTTCAAGCTGATGCAGACAACAAGTCGAAGCACGGAAGTGGAGTGGGTAAAGTTGGCGGACGGGAGGGCAGTCGAGGGCCGAGGACGGGACTCGGAATTTGCGCGCAAGGGAAA
Organism: Neurospora terricola FGSC 1889; assembly: GCA_009805285.1. Classification (NCBI taxonomy): domain Eukaryota; kingdom Fungi; phylum Ascomycota; class Sordariomycetes; order Sordariales; family Sordariaceae; genus Neurospora; species Neurospora terricola. Next base: position 59,004 of record RANZ01000051.1, on the reverse strand, counting down.
ATGGATCGGTGGAAATTCTGGCCGCAACGCCAATGGCCCAATCCAATGCGCGCCGAACTGGTCGTCTGGATCTTTTGGCTTCTTTGCCCCCGCTCGGCCGCAAAACTGCTCCAAAACTGCCCCAAAACATTTCAGTCCCCCGCTGTCTGACTCTTGCTGCGAATGCCAAGAAATGTGCCTGCCCCACCACGCGTCGATGCCCGCCCACCCTCTGCTGAAAGTGACAGCGCTGCCGCCCGCGTTGCCTGCCCCGTGGCCGTCCACTCAAAATTTCGAGGACCTTTGAACTTCGGCGAACGGGACGGGAGCCACCAACTCACGGCATTCGCACCGCGCACCGCGTACCACGGAGCCACGGCCTCTCCACTACGACTCGCTTCCCCCAGCTCCGGCATTGTGTGCGCCAACCGCTCTTCCACCGGCTCATCCAACGTCGCCTTTCCTCCGTCGTCCACCCCCACGTCGCGACAGCTCCGAGCAGCATTTGGCCTGCAAAGATGAGCCGCTTCTCTACCGGCCGCCTTCTGGCGCAAAACCTCTTCCAGACAATCAGCAAGCCCGCCGTCGTCCCAAGCGCCACGCCACTATGGACGCGGGCGTTCTCACAGACCCCCGCGAGGAAGGACGCCGACTCCGAAAGCTCAGCCAAGTTGATGGAGTCTCTGACTCGGGGCATTGTCGGCATGGCCGCTGATCCCACCGACTTGACCGGCGACAAGCTTGCGACCAACATTGGATTGAGGGACACCGAAGACGAGCCATACCACTTCCACATCTACTCGCACAAGCACAACACTCACATTACCGTCACCAAGCCGAACCGCGACGCTCTCATATCCCTTTCGTGCGGCAACCTCGGTTTCAAGAAGTCCAACCGCAAACACTACGACTCGGCATATCAGTTGGGCGCCTACGTGGTGGACAAGATGCATCAGATGAACCTGCACAACAAGATCAAGAAGATGGAGGTAGTCCTACGAGGATTCGGCTCTGGCAGAGAGGCGGTCATCAAGGTGCTGCTCGGAAACGAAGGAAGGATGTTGCGCAGCTCCATCGTGCGTGTCAGCGATGCTACGCGCCTCAAGTTCGGTGGTACAAGGAGCAAGAAGCCCAGACGTTTGGGTTAAGCGAGCGCAGTTGGTTTTGGGGAGACAGAACTGGATGGGGAGCCGTCACAGCCTGGCTGGCGTCAATGGGCTGGCGGCCGTGTACATCTCATGTATAATAAAGAATCTGTCATTGAATTGCATGTTAGGATACCCGGAAGGGGACCGCATGCCGATCCGCTTCCAGGTTCTGCTCTCTTCATCTCTTCCCACATTGAAAAGGGTGCATTGAGGCTCAAGAAGTGTAGTTTCTGCTGTACATTGCCCAAGGATGAGCTCCAGGATATCCAATGCGTTGATAATCACGGCGAGGAACACCGAACCATTCGGTTTACTTTCCGATAGCGTCTTGGGACCGGCAGCCCGGGTGCCCGGCAACCGTACGGTTGGACCCACTTAAATTTTCAAATGTCGGCTAGCTCCCGACGAGCTAAACGTCAGACGTCAACCAAATCGGTTGAATTGAATTCCACTTTCTTCACTCCCTGACGACCTCATCCGACCCGGGCCTCTTCTGCAAAGCCATGTAGAATAGAGCACTTCGCCCGCAATGTCGACCGATCCGCAAACCCCGCTTACAGCGGGATCAATTCTCAACCTTGATGTCCTCTTCAACAACCCCGTCTTCGCCGGTGGCATGGGCCTCGCCGGCCTTGGCGCCGCCGCTGCCTTTGGCCGCCGGGCTGCCATCCGTGGTGCCGGACTACTGAAGCGTCAGATGCTGGTCAACGTCGAGATCAGCAAGCGTGATCCCTCCTACAACTGGGTCCTTGCCTGGCTGGCGCTGCCGCGAGACAACACCGGCTTTATCGCCCAGCGACTGACGCGGCTCCGCAACCTCTCCGTCTCTACCAGCACTAAGTCCATCAACCCCGGCAAGGACGAAGGGAGCTCGCATGCCGATTTCCGCGTTCAACCCGGCTTTGGGCGCCACATCATCCGGCACAAACCCGGCGTGTACATCGCCGTGAACCGGGAGAAGGCGAGCACGACCCAGACGGCAACGGGCGAGCCCCACGAGACCTTGACCCTTACTCTCTTGTGGCCGCACCGACATGTGCTGGGCGAGATCTTCACCGAGGCGCACCAGATGGCGCACCGCTTCCACGAAGGCAAGACGGTCGTCTACACGGCGAAGCGCATGGAGTGGATGCCATTGGGCAAGCCCAGGCTCAAGCGGCCTCTCGGTAGCGTCATTCTCGACAAGGGCGTCAAGGAGAGCATCGTGGACGATGTTAAAGAGTTCTTGGCGGCCCAGCAGTGGTATACCGACAGAGGCGTGCCCTACCGCCGCGGCTACCTTCTCTATGGCCCGCCCGGTACGGGAAAGACGTCCTTCATCCAGGCGCTCGCGGGCGAGTTGGATTATAGCGTTGCCATGATCAACCTCAGCGAGGTCGGTATCACGGACGATTTGCTGGCTCACCTGTTGACCCAGCAGCCGGAGAAGAGTATCCTGGTGCTGGAGGACGTCGACGCCGCGCTCGTCAACCGGAGATCGAGGGACTCTGACGGCTACAGCGGCGCCACAGTGACGTTTTCCGGTCTGCTCAATGCCCTGGACGGTTTGGCTGCCGGCGAAAACCGGATAGCCTTCCTCACCACCAACCACGTCGATCGCTTGGATCCGGCCCTGATCCGTCCGGGCCGTGTCGACATGATGATGCGCATTGGCGAGGCAACCACACACCAGGCTGCCGAGATGTGGGATCGCTACTATGGTGACATTGACACGGACCATTCTGGCCGCGAGAGGTTCCTTAACAGGCTGGACGAGCTCGGACTCTTTGGCGAGAACAACCAGGACCCGGACGCCCCCAAGAGACATACTTCGACGGCGGCTATCCAGGGCCTGTTCCAGTTTAACAAGAATGATATGGAGGGTGCCATTAAAATGGCCGAAGGCTTGATTCCCCGGACCTTTGTGGCCGAAAACCCTTCAAATGATGGCAGCATGAAGTCTCCGGCATGAACGGGGATGAACGGCTTAGCACGAAATCATGTACGAATACCTGTATAACAAGACATTGCCCGAGAATAGAAAGAATGATACCCATTATAGCAACTCGTTTTGGATGCTATGTTGAATGAAGTATTAAATCCGCTTTACTATCATTGTCATCATGTCAAGGCTATGTATGGTGTATCGTCTGCTCGGAAGTGAACATCAGTTCTAGAGAGCATGGTAGACGCGAGTAGCGGGCTCGAAAAAGAGTACAGTAGACGATACTTTCACTCATCCCTCTCGCCTGGAACTGTAGATTGACTGTACAGACCCTGAACAGCCAGCACCATCCGAAGTCATTACTCGTTAGCGTCGTCGTTCCTTTCATTTCGACATTCCGCCTTGGACAATTCGCCTGTACCCGATCACAACATTCGGAGCGGCAGCACTTCCCGTCTTAGCATATTCATACAGCAACCCCCACGCTGCCCAGGCCCTCGACGCGGGCGCGCGGAGCGGCAGAAGGCTCAACGGTCGGCGTGCAGTGTCAAAAAGTGTTGAGAGGCTTGCCGGCTTAGACTCATGCTGAAGGATTGTTCAGAGATCGTCGTGAATCGAGTGTGGAACATTAACTGGACCGGCGGAGCAGTATCTCTGTCTTGGCAATGGCAATTGCCGGCCAGGCCCTGGATGGAAATGATCTTTATCCTCAATGGTCACCTTCCTGCTTCAGGTCGAGTCCTCCTTTGCTTCTGACGAAGCCTTTGCGGTCTTTGGCTCCCCTTCAGAGTCGAAACCAAGGGCATCCAATTCCCGGATGAGCTCATTGATCTTGATAACCTTGGCGATCTGTTCCGGCAACAAGGACTCTCCGCCATCCTTCTTGTCCTTCAGCTCCTTGGCCTGGCGGAGCTTCTTCTTCAAGTTCCGGGCCTTCTTCTCCTTCTCAGCTTCGGGGTCAATCTCTTCGGGCTTGGGTGCAGGGGCCGCTGCGGCAGCTGTCTTCTGGTCCTCGCCTTCTGTCTCGCCGGCAGCCTTGGCCTTTTTGCGCGCTTCCCGGCGTTTGGCGTTTTTGTTGGCTGCCGCACTGGACTGCTGGTCCGACTTGTCCTCCTTCAATCCCTCTGCGCCCGGCACTGGGCCCTTGCCACGCTGGCGGAAGCCCTCTGCGGTGCGGTTCTTGTACACCTCGACATCCTCGGGCGGGCGGTAGCCGGGGCGGACTTTGATGGCTTTTCTGGTGCTTCCGTCGGCTCTCTTAGACTCGGGGATAACACGCTCGCCGTTTTTATCGGTTATGATGCCGGAGTTTGTTGGTTGAGACATGGTTCAAGATGGCGGTGGGATTATTGATGTTCGATGAGGGGTTCGGCTAGGGTTACGGCGATGCCGTTCGACGAAGTAGTGAATTCCGTATAAATTAAACAGCCGCGAAAGGTCGAAGAATTGATTGGAATGGTTGATTCGCCGAAGCTTGAAACTCGTGTCGAGATTGTTGCTTGCGCAATGCGCACAAGTTGATGCGGACCCGTCGGACACGTCAATTGGTATGTTTGTAGAAGCAAGAGATTGGAAAGTGAGGACGACGTTGAGGTTTCAAGGTTGATTCCACTTGCAGCTTGGCACACTCGTGAGCCAGCAGCTTTGGAGTCGTTTGGAGCAACTGGGTCATAGCTTCGACCAATCAGGGGAGCTGCATATGCTCCGGATGGTTCCGGCCGGCGCCATTCTGCGATCTTTCCAGGTTCCGCTGGGTCGGTTTTGTCCATTGCAACGAAAAACATCGTGATTGCTCGCGACGCCCTCTCCCGCACAACGTCACCGTTAGAGACGCAGCTGAACCACCGTTTACAGCCTCGGTAAATCTGTCAAAATGGTGAGCATCTCTCCGCCCTCACGCCAGTTCGGAACGTGCCCATGCTAATCGCGCATTCCCAATTTAGTCCGCTTTCTACAAGCAAGTATCCCCGCAACGCCGAGCGCATGCTCACCACGCCTCCCACCCCCATCGGCCCGGCACCGGCACCGGCCCCATCTCCCGGCCCAGACCCAACTCGAGCACCGATAGCTAACCTACACCCCAGCCTCCTCTTCCGCAACAACACCGCCTTCCTCGGCGCTGTCTTCGTCGGTGCCTTCGCCTTCGAGCTGTACGTACCCACAACAGTCGGATGAACATATAGCAGGGAATCATGTGTCGCTGAACAATTACACCATCTAGGGCCTATGACAACGGCATGGACAAGGTCTGGGACAAGATCAACAAGGGGGTACGAGCCTACGACTGAATCGAGACTGGTCTGGAACAGTTGCTGACAAGGAGAACAGCGCCAATGGAAGGACATCCGCCACAAGTACGTCGAGGCTGAGGAGTAAACGGGACGACTTGGGAGCAACTTATCAAGACATGGAAACGCCGACTCGATGGGGATCAGACGACAGCCCCTGAGAGAAAGCGGGACGTGGTCGACGGCCATTGATTGCTAGAGGAATGGACGACTTTTCCTGACGATTCTGCCTACCAAGCCCCTATTTCACCTTGCTGTACAAAATCAGAACTTTATCATGGCGAAAGACACCTAGACGAATGACCCATAGCCCGACTACAAGGCTCAAGAGTAACAACATTTACCAACCATCTCTGCTAGCTTTTGGAGTGGGGGAACCTCAACATGAAGCAAGCCCGGCGGCTGGACGGCTCAGCCTGGATTTCGGACGCATGTGTGGGCAATGTTTGCTTTAAATCTCCCAGCGTTGCGTAGCAGGTTCAAGCTGGCCTTCGCAATCTTTGACGTCTTTATGCAGCGGCTTCGAGGGTCGGTCGGACGGCATGGATTTTTGCACCAAGCGCCAGCCCCTGGCAAGCTACCTTAGCTGGCCCTGTGGCCTGTGGCATGCGGTATGTAGAGGTAGTAGAGTATAGAGGTAACCTACCGGCCGGTACTAGACATGGTAATAATTCGGTGATGGACTTCTACCTGAGTATGACCTACTAACTTTTGTTCTGTCCCTACTTCTACCGGTACACCGGGAGGAACACGGTGGAATGAAAAATGATGACTATCAATGTACGGTGCGGACGACGTCAGGACAAGAGGTTGGTAACAAGATGCTCAAACGGTTACAGTGAAAGTACAAAGGTACTTCTGATGGTAAGCGTAGCCCAGTCGTATGTTTAGTTGCTCCTTACCATCAGCAGTACCATTATGTACGTCAAGAACCGGGCTTCACTCTTCCTACCCTCTACTTAGAGGCCCGAAGCGCACGTACCTCTACGGGCATAAATGCACCTTCTTGTTAGCGAGATACCGAAGTTCGCTGCAGGATCTGTCTCGCAAATGTCGATAAGGATATGATGGATGGGAATGAGCTATGGCAAAAAGTGTCAGGAGCAGCAAAATGGAGCCTCAAGTGTGCAATCTCGACCTGCAAACATCCCTCGCTCCGACGCGGACGTATCTACCTGTCTCGAATTCGGCTGTTTGGCAAATGGCACCAACGGAACTCACAATGGATGAACAGCGGCCATAACAGCCCGATAAAATCCACCCACAGGATCTGCAATTGAGAAGGAACTCAGAGGAACGGTCCTGACGGTGTTGGTCAACAGAAGCCAATCCATCGACGAGTCACAGAACGCCACCTTGACTTCACTCTTCAAAAAGCCAGCCCCACGAAAAAAGGGAAAACTGCCCTGTAACCGCTGTTCGGTACCAACAAGAAGCCAAGACCGCTGCGTCTTAGTCAACAGCCCAGCTCGCCCAGGTACAAGGCCCGATATTCAAAAAGTCCGACTGCCAACAATCATACTGGACGGGAAGGACCAGAATAATACACTTTACAATCCAACTCCCACATCACAAACCGAACCAGATTCTTTGAGGCGGCCGCCAACCATTCAAAGCTGATAAATACCAGGGTGCCTGCCTATCGCTGGCTCCGTCTACCCCGCGATCCCCTCTACCGTGCTGGTCATCGCCCTCAGCTCAGGCCCTCTTTTCGCCCATCTTCTTACCGGTCTGGAACCCTCCTCAAATTTCGAGCGCAAACAAGCGGTGGACGCTTCAGATAGGATCCTTGGATACATACTCCTACACCTCCCGTCAGTGACTCTCCTGTCCAGCGCAACATTATCATCATACGCTCAAGACACCGACATCATCCGCATCCAACTCCCAAACACTAGCCCTTAGACGACTTGTTAAGCACGACACTGACATCGACAAAGATTTCGTCTCCGAATCCGATAACGCCACCTGGATGTCTATCCCGAGCGCTACATAGACCCGACCACCGACGATTCTTCCACCATGGAAGCCCAGATGTCGACACAGGAGCAGCAGCTCTGCCAGGCCTTGCTGGCGATGCCTGGCAAGTACCGATACCGCTACAGCGAAGAGGCATCGCGCGAACTTCTTCTCGCCCTTTTCTGGTCTATGGCCGGCGGTAAAGATGAATACATGAAGCTCTTCTTTCCCAACGGGGACCCACGAACTAGTTCCCTCAAGCTCAGGGATGTCCAAGGAGCGGTCGAGGGCGCCGAATACACCGAAGCCGCGCGTGGCAAGGCCTGCGGTCACATCTTCAAACAAGGAGAAGCATCGTACGCGTGCAAGACTTGTAGCGCAGACGACACCTGCTGCTTGTGCAGCAAGTGCTTCGAAGCCACCGACCACACAGGCCATATGGTCCGGATCAGTATCTCGCCCGGAAACAGCGGGTGTTGCGACTGCGGAGATTTGGAAGCGTGGAAGCGGCCCATGTTCTGCACAATACATTCCATGTGGGAGGGCGACCGCGATAAGGGCAAAGGAAAGGCAACAGATCTCCCGGAGGATCTGGTCAGGAATATCAGGATGACCATCGGCCGCGTCTTCGACTACATGTGCGACGTCATCTCTTGTGCCCCCGAGCAGCTTCGCCAAACCAAAACCGTTCAATCTATTCAAGATGATGAGAGGCTCTCTAGGTTATCGTCGACCTACTGCGGTGGAGAGACCGAGTCGCCAGGGGAATATGCCGTTCTGCTGTGGAATGATGAGAAGCACACCGTGGTCGATGTGCGTGACCAAGTGGCTCGGGCTTGCAACACTACGCTGGCCAACGGCTTGAAAGCTGCTTACGAGACCGATGCCATTGGTAGGAGTATCCTGATGTACGACAGCAGTCTGGGAAACCTACTCGAAGTAGCCGAGATACTGGAGAGGATAAGGGTTACCGTCACCATCCGCTCTTCCAGGGATACCTTCAGAGAGCAAATGTGCGGCACGATAATTGAGTGGCTTAGAGATATCTCCGGCTGCCAAGTTGGCCATGACCATCAGATTTTGAGAAACATCGTGTGCGAGGAAATGCTTAAACCTTGGAGGAAAGGTAGCCCTGCGGCTCATGCCATTGTCGGCAAGGACGGCATTGACGATGAAGACCGCATTGACCAAGAAGAGAACGTACCAAGCGGGTTCTACGAGCAGCAGGGCAGGCTTTTGCTTCAGGCACGTCAAGCTGCCCGTAGGATGGCAGAGGCTCGTGAGGCTGGCGATGATGAAGGGGACGAAGATGATGAAGACGGGGATGATGAGATCATTGCCTCGGGTGGAGAGATGGATGAAGATGAGGAGGATGACGAAGATGTCATGATGCTTGACGAACAAGGTGATGCAGCCGGGGATGATGTTGCCATGACGGACTGGCGAGAAGTCCGGGTGGTGCAGGTAGCCCCGGCCGCTGCTGGTGGCCATCCTCCTCCGCCACCTCCCCCTCCGGCACCGGCTACTACTACGGCTCACCGCCGAACCATTCGGGAACGTGAGCATACTCCTGATGATTCCGATACCGCCGAGCCGCTCATCGCGCCGAATATCTACACCAAGGCCCACCTCGACATCCCCAAGACCCCAGGCAGTCCAAAAGCCAAGACATCGCCTCCAAATCCTGGACGTTACTGGTTGCAGACTCCTGCCGGCTATGTGGAAGAGAAGAACATTCCGGTTGCCGAAGACCTTTTCGAGCGTGTCCGTCTAGACTGGCTGATATTATTTGACCTGCGGATGTGGAAGAAGGTTCGCTGTGATCTTCGGTCATTATACATTTCAACCGTCGTCACAATCCCCGAGTTCAAACGTGTACTTGGGTTGCGGTTTGCTGGCCTCTACACCACCCTGGCTCAGTTGTATCTCATTGGCGATCGTGAGCCTGATCACTCCATTATCAACATCTCGTTGCAGATGTTGACAACTCCCTCCATCACCGCTGAAATCGTTGAGCGGGGAAATTTCCTTACCAGTCTGATGGCCATTCTTTACACATTCCTGACCACTCGTCAAGTGGGACACCCTTGGGACGTGGCAAGCAACGCAGTGTTGTCCTTCGATTCAGGCTCGGTAACGAACCGTAGGATGTATCATTTCTTCCTAGATCTGAAGTATCTCTTTGGGTCTCCGCACGTCCAGGAACGCCTTCGGACAGAGGAGCGGTATATGATGCAGTTCCTCGATCTCGTCAAGTTACATCAAGGCATTTGCCCGAACGTTCGGGCTGTCGGTGAACACGTCGAGTATGAGACAGATAGTTGGATCAGCGCATCTCTTGTCACACGCGAGATCAATCGACTTTGCAGACAGTTCGCCCAATCCTTCCGGAACGTCAAGGAACACGGTTTGCAGTATGTCAATAATGCGATCAGACTGGCTGCAAAAGTTACCATCATCAACTCCCTTGGTGCTGAGCGTCACCGGTTCAACCAGTCGGAAATCAAAGAAGAGATTTCGTTCAGAAACCTTACAGATTTTGAGTTTGAGCCAATCGGGCGAAGCTTCAAGGTCGTCCACTTTGTGGTGGAAGAGCAGCCTATCAGTTTCCATCATGCTCTTCACTACACTTTGTCGTGGCTTATCGAGTGTGGCAAGTCGATGAGCATTGACGACCTGCAGAAGCTCCTTACTTTCGAAACCAGCGACTTGCTAGCAAAGCCTCAGCCGATGGGTCGGAAGTCCATGCCTCGCAGTAACTTCACACCGGAAGATTACCTCCTTGCGGCCTTTGATTTCCCGCTCAGGGTATGTGCTTGGCTTGCGCAGATGAAAGCGGGCATGTGGGTCAGGAATGGTTTGAGCTTGCGCCACCAAGGAGGGACTTACCGCGGTGTGAGCCAAAGAGATGTTTCCCATAATAGGGATGTGTTTCTGTTGCAGACCGCTCTTGTTGTCTGCGACCCAAGCCGCGTTCTTGCCTCGATTGTCGACCGCTATGGCATGGAGAAGTGGATCAAAGGGTTCTTTGAACAAAAGTCCAAGGCGCAAGATGACAGTCAACATTTGGATGTTGTGGAAGACATGCTTCATCTGCTCGTTGTCCTCGTTAGTGACCGCACATCTCTTACGCAAAATGATGATGAAGTCAACCCCCTCAACTCGGCCATGCGTCTCAAAGCCAGCCCCCTCATCGCGGCCATGCGTCGTGACCTCACGCACGTCCTTTGCTTCAAACCGTTGTCGTTCTCAGAGATCTGCAACAAACTGCCGGACAAGTTCCACGAACACGAGGACTTCCACAAGCTGTTGGACGAGATGACCATCTACAAGGCACCCGAGGGGCTGACAGATGTTGGCACATTCGAGCTCAAGCCGGAGTTCATTGAGGATGTGGATCCTTACATCGCGCACTATAACAAGAACCAACGCGAAGAGTCAGAAATGGCATGGCGCAAGTGCATGGCTAAGAAGACTGGGCAGTCGATTGAGGATGTCGTGTATGAGCCCAATCTTCGTCCAATCACTTCTGGAGTCTTTGCCGGGCTGTCTGATTTCACCCGGACCGGCATGTTCGCCCAGATTATCTACTACTCCCTGCTCTATACTCTCTCATCCTCCAAGTTTACGCCCCAGGTCCCCACGACTCGGGTTGAGACCTTCCTTCAAGTCGTCCTGCATCTGATCTTGATCGCCATCAAGGAAGATAAAACAGGTGAGCAGGATGGTCAGCGACCGTCATTCCTCTCGCGTGCTCTCAGTCACCAGGCGCGCAGCAACTTCATGCCAGAGAACCCTACGGCAAAAACTATCGTGGCACTCTTGAACCTCCTTACGGCTGAAGATGCTTTCAAGACGGTTCACCCAAAAATCAACCTCATTCTGAAAAAGATGCGACAACAGCGGCCCCACGAGTTCGAGTCTGCTTACCATAGCCTTGGTCTCTCAGTAGACCATATCGACGCTGGCTTGCCCGACAGCCAGAACACCGATGAGGAGCGTGAGAAGAAGAAGAAGGCTGCACTCGCCCGTCAAGCTCGTGTTATGGCACAGTTCCAGGCCCAGCAAAAGAGTTTCATGGAGAAGCAAGGAGAGATCGACTGGGGTGATGTGGATGAGATCGATGAGGATGAGGACATGCCAGCTGCCGAGGAGCATAAGAACTATTGGAAGTATCCATCGGGGACATGCATTCTGTGCCAAGAAGATACAGACGATCGTCGTCTTTACGGATCCTTCGCCTTCTTCACCGAGAGCAATATTTATCGGCAGACTGATCTCCAGGATCCGGATTTTGTGAGGGAAGCTTTCAAGACACCTGAAAACTTGGACAGGTCTGCCGAGAGTATYCGGCCCTTCGGAATTGCCCATGAAAACCGCCAAATCGTTCAAAAGGTTAACCAGGAGGGAGAGATATTTGAGGCTGAGCGCTGCGTCATCGGCAAAGGCTTCCCGTCGCACCTGTCTCGTTCCGGCCCTGTTTCGACTGGGTGCGGCCATATCATGCATTATGGATGCTTCGAAGCATACTTTGATGCCACTGTACGCCGTCATAACCAGCAGATCGCAAGACACCCCCCTGAGGACACGAATAGGCTGGAGTTTGTGTGCCCCTTGTGCAAGGCTCTAGGCAATGCATTCCTCCCCATCGTCTGGAAAGGGCAAGAAGAATCGTATCCCGGTCCACTGTCACCATGTGAGTCCTTCAACCCGTGGCTGGACAAACAGCTGCATTCTGCATATTACGTTCTGGGAGCAGCAAGGCCTCCAGACCAAATCCAGCATTCCTTTGCGTCATACACGTCGAGGACAATGGTCCACAATCTTGCCGAAGATTCGTCTCAGCTGTTCGGTGATGCCTGGGTAGACCTGGGGGCTCGCTCAAGATCAAGCGGGACGCCATTCAGTGACTCATTTTCGATTATCTCAGCTACTGAGGTTAGCAGCCGAGGGGCTACTCCTGCTGAGGGGAACATCATGATGAGAGAGCTGGTCTCTGCGTACCGTCGTCTTCGAGATACCTTGCGGAAAAACGGTATCAACTCGCACCATGACCTTCCGGAGACTGTGCGAGATGACGAGCTGGCCTGCAGTGATGCTTTGGCTCGCTCGGTGGGCTTTTCTATTGCAGCCATTGAGATTCAGCAACGCGGGGTGGAAGCGGATTATGGAATGACGTTACTCGAGAAAATTCCTGAACAAGTCCTCACCCACCTCCGTATCCTGACGGAGACCGTAACCACTTTTATTACTGTAGGCGGGCTTAGAGAGGCTGGCGACAACAGGATCGACACAGAGTTCCGGAGAGACAGCGAACGTCAACACTGCCAGCTGTTCATTGCACAATATAAAGATGCCGAAACCGACAACGCCAGACAACCTTATCAGGACTATCCTCCGCTTCTCAGCCAAGATCCTTTCGTTTTCTTGTGCGAAGGTGTCTTTGGCGTTGTCCCGGCACAAAAGTTTGAAATCGCCCACATCGTGAGACTTTGCTACCTTGCCGAGATCACTAAAGTGGTTTACCACATGGGTCGCAACATGCCTGCCACTATGTGGCTGTCGAAGATATTCAGCGACCGCAAAGACGAAATGTCGCCTGAACTGGCTAACTTCGCTTCCTTCTGCGAGACAGTGGTGCGAATGGACTTGGGCTTCTCCGAGAGGTACAGGGTCCAAGGCTCTGTTGGGGAGAACAAGGCGTTCGACCAGCCTGGATTGGACAGCTGGGAGGGTTGGTACCGGTTCATCAGGAACTATGCACTTACGTTCCTTCGCAAGTGCGCCATCCTGCTTTACGCAAGGTACAACGTCGACTTCAACAGCCGTGTCTCGCCCAATCCCGAGCAGAAGGAACTCGAACGCCTCACCGAGACACTGAAACTTCCCTCGTTCGACGCAATGCTGGCTTCCCTCACGCCGAACTCCCGAACCTCCCAGCTCGTATCTGGCTGGATAGAGCATCAGACGTGCTGGGACGCTGAGCATCCAACCCTCGCCGCTGACAACAAGACGTTGTTGCCTCCTTCAGCAGTGGTGAGCCACCCAGGCATATTCGAGCTTGTCGGCCTTCCTAAGAACTATGCTACGCTCATCGAGGAGTGCACGCGGAGGAAGTGTCCAACCAAGGGCAAAGACATCTCCGACCCTATGCTCTGTCTCTTCTGCGGAGATTTGTTCTGTGGTCAGAGCATCTGTTGCGCGGTGGAGGATAGGGAAGGAAGAGGCAAAACCATGAGGATTGGCGGTTGCCAGCAGCACATGAGAAAGTAGGTTCTATCATCCATCCATCGCATCACCTTTGACTCTCTCCATCTACCACACTTACACTTTTCCCTCCCTTCTACTCAATCTGGATGCTAACACTACTTTCTTTCACCAGGTGCCAAAAGAACGTAGGCCTCTTCCTCAACATCCGTAGATGCTGCATCTTCTACCTCCATCGCCTATCAGGGTCCTTTAGCAACGCACCCTACATCGACAAGTACGGCGAGGTGGATCTGGGCCTCCGTCATGGACGGCTGCTTTACCTCCACCAGAAGCGGTATGACTCCATGTTGCGCAACCTATGGCTCAGCCATGGTATCCAGAGCTTCATCAGCCGTAAGCTTGAGGGGGATATCAATAATGGTGGATGGGAGACACTCTAAGAAGAGAAAATTGGTATGTGATATCTGGGGAAGGAGAAGCGGTGGTGGTTGTGGGTGCAGCGCAGTGCAGTGTTTTAGGCGGGAAACGGAATATCATTACATGGCGTTATCCTTTTATCACATGATGGTGGATTGGAGGGGTGCTTGCGTTGGCTTTGATGTACCATCTTTATGGATAGCAAAATTTTAGGAGGTAGTGCCTCCAGCGACTTATTCTTTTCGCTATCTTGGACACGGCAGTCATTATGCATTGTTATCACACCTCGTATGTGGAAAAGCAGGGGAACAGTAACGGACTTTGGAGAGTTTGAACTTGGTTTAGTTAGATTGGTAGACACAAGCACTCAACTGGGCATTATTTCAAATTATATCCCATTAACCATGACACGGAACAACAAATGATAGGTAGATATTGCCGTGGTAAATCATCACATTTCCTGAAAGTCCTCTATATCTTTCTTCCTATATCGGTGGAAGATAATGGTATATGCAAAACCAAAACATGCAACTGTAAAGGGGTATTATAGACTTCGTGAACCACAAAAATGCCAGCAAACAACATCCAGACCCTTTCGGTATCTACCCGTGATCCCCTTTGAAAACCCATGGTCCGAGCCACATTAGATACAATCCTGTCCCGTAAAAAAAAAAAAAAAAAAAAAAAAAAAAAAAAAAAAAAAAAAAAAAAAAAAAAAAAAAAGCATGCTCCGCTCATCCACTGCAAAAATCATGGCGATGACGAGCCTTCCTTCCGAGGATCAACCAGCTCATAAGGAGGCAACGGCGCCCCCAGCGGCCGCGAGCCCGTCCCCGCAGATCCACCGGAAGTGCTACCGCCCTCAAAGTTCTCTTGACTCTGAGGCATAGGTGTCGGCGTAGCGACAGGCTCAACGCCCTTGATCGAAGACGTCGTAGCAGTAAACTCCGCCCTGGCCTCCACGTTTGCAATAGCGCTCTGCAGCGCGCTCGTCAAGTCGACGTGGAACAGCGGCCTGTTGATGCCGTGCACGGCCACGGTGCGGCCACCACCATTACTGCCGAACCGCGAGCGAGCGGCGGCAGCGGGTATCCTTTCGGAGCCGGAGGCGGTGGCCTTGAGGTTGCCTACGGCTTCGGTGTCATCGGTGTTGGAGCCGGATTCGATATCCATCGAATTACCCCGTTGTTGTTGCTGCTGTTGAGCAACACGACCGCGAGCGGACAAGGTAGGACCGAACTCCTTCTCGTTGACCTCCTGCTCTGCTGTGGCAGCAGCGCTCTGCTCGCCCCCGATCTCGGCCACGCTGAAGATGGACTTCCACCTGCGGATCTGGCCGTCCGGCAAAGCCGAGGGGTATCCGAAGCCGGCGGAGACGAGGGCGCGCTTGGTCCAGCGGTTGCTGATGCAGGCGACGTGCCAGTCGACGACGTCTGGGCTCGCATACCGGTCGAGCTGGTTGCGCACGTCGATGAGTTGTTGGACCGAGGTGATATCGATGTTGTTGACCGAGCTGAAGTCGAGGATGATGGCCTTCAGGGTGGGGAGGTGTATGTTGACGCCGACTTCGTTCGAGTCGATGCCTGCCCGCGTGGCAGCCTTGAGCTTGCGCTTGGATGGGCCGGGGTCGTTCCAGGGCCGGTCACCCGGGCGGTCAAAGTGCGAGAGCGTGGTGCGGCGCGTGTTCTTGTGGATATACCGGACCATGTACTCGAGCGTGTGACTGGCGTTAGGGTAGTTGAAGCCTTCGGAGAAGCGGTAGATGAAGATGCCCGGGTAGGGGTTGTCCAGTTCGATTTCGGGGTTGGAACCGTCCGCGTGCGTGATGGGGAGGAAGATGTTGCGGTAGGGGGCATCTAGCGAGCTATTGCCGGTGAAGGTGCCGTAGCCTTCGTCCACGGGCTTTCGGGGATCATCGCCGATAACGTGATCGCCGAGGACGGAATGGACCTTGACGCGACCCAAGAAGCGACCTTGAGCCTTGAGGATGCGGAAGAGGAGGACGGCGAAAGACAAGCAGACTGTGCAGTAAATGCCGTTCTCGATGGTGGAGAAGATGGTGACGAAAACACCGACGAAGAAGATGATAACTTCGAGGGGCGAGACGAGCCAGAACTGGTAGATGGTGTTGGGGGGTGTGATCAGATCGCCGACAGCATGGATAATGACGGCAGCTAGCGATGCGTTCGGGATGTAGTAGAATACAGCAGGCAAGGCGTAAATGGCCAGTAAGACCACGATAGCAGTGATGACACCGGCGAAGGGAGTGCGCACGCCAGCCTTAGACTTGACGGCGGTACGACTGAACGAGCCTGTGGCAGCGTAGCCACCAAGGAAGGGGCCAAGCATGTTAGTGACACCAATGGCCACCATTTCCTGGGAAGGGTCGATAGTGTAGTTGTTGATACGGCCGAACGACTTTGCGATGGCGATGTGCTCAATCAACAAGACAATGACGGTGGCAGGAAGAGAGCCAGCAAGCTTGCTTGCGAGTGTCTTGTCGAGTACGGGAACAGCTGCATTCTTGAAACCTATTTGATATAGTCAGTACTGGCTCATTGATGAAAAGTAAGCGAGTGGAAAATACCTCTGGGAACGTCAAAGAGAATCTTGAACTTCGAAGTTCCTCTAGGGAGGTCCTTGTTGGCCAACCAACTGATCATGGTGTACAACAGAATTACAAAGACGGTTCTTAATGTCGAAAGAAAGAAGGCCACTCGCTGGTGTTGCGGCCAACGCTTGGCAACATAGTTGCAAAGCGACCGGATGCCGTAAAGCATGAAAAGTGCTGTCAAGCCCATGGCAGCATCCAGCTTGGTACGGGGCAAGCCTTGCAAGGTGTGAATGAAGACCAAATACGCCGGATCTCTGGTTGAGAAGCCCTTGATGCCCATCAAGGTGGGGAGCTGTCCAACGGCAATATTGAGGGCCGAGCCTGTCATGAATGCCGAAAGCGCAGTGAGCGAGATGATATCGACAATCCAACCGCACCGAATCAGGCCAATGAAAAGCACAACGGCGCCGGCGAGGATAGACAGGGCAGACGCAATAACATGGCCCGGAACGTCAGGAAGCTCCTCCATAACGTTCGCGACAACACCGCCGGTCAGTGAGGAAAGAACAGCGACGGGGCCGATCGTAATGTCTTTCGAAGTGGCAAAGAACCAGTAGATCAAGACGCCCATGAAGGAAGAATAGAGACCAAACTGAGGCTCAAGATTGGCAAGCTGGGCATAGGCCATGCCCTGTGGAATGACAATGGCACCAATAGTAATACCTGGATGAGGAGTAAGTAAAACTGAGATTGGACAGCATATGGACGAGGGTGTATGATCTTACCGGCTACAAGGTCGCCTATGAGCCATTGTAGGTTATAGTGACCAATCCAGGATGTGAAGGGAAAGAGGGAAATAGCGTAGTCCCCCAACTGCTTTCCAGAAGGGACAATTTCCCTCAAGAACTCGGCTGTATGAGGTGGTTCTTCCACGAAGGAACTGGTTGTATGGTTGGATATGATGGACTCGCCCCGAGTAACCTCATCGTACGGGTCTTTGTCTTGGAGTTTGATGCCAAGTGCTTTGGCTGTGAAGCGCCCGGCCTTCCCCCAGGCCGTAGACATATTGACGGCTTGGTCCTTCTGATATAACAATGGGAATGATTGTTGACAAGAGGATGATGTCTGATATCGTATACCGGTTCAAGATATGGCCCGTGCTGGTTCCGGCTTTATCAAGGAGATCCTAGCTTGCCAAAGAGGTTTTGCATGGACTAAGGTCGGAGGTTGCTCTCAAGATGGTTGATCAGGGGAAATATCCAATGGGGAAAATAACGTCGACTATGTGTATCGTACAGATGTAAAAGCCTCTAGTTGCGCTCGAAACTCGTTGAGAGAGGAAGTGGAACTAGTGGAAGGTCGAAATCGAGCCGGTCGAAGTCTAGGTCGATGTTGAAGATCGCTCTATATCGTAGGGCCAGATGAGATGATGAAAACCGCCGCCGTTAAACATGAGATGATTCGAGTAAGGAAAAGCAGAAACAGGGACATGGAAAAGTATAAAAGGGCAAGCAAAGCTATACTAGGAAAAAGCCGACACAGGCGGGATTGCGGCGTCACTCGAAGGAACCGGGGTGTGGGGGGCCGGGGTGAGGAAGGGAGGAAGTGCACGGAATCTGTTTACTGACGCCCACAGCTGCAGAAGAGGCAGAAAGTGCAGGGAAGCGGAGTTCAGGAGGCGTGGTAGAGCGCAGAAAGGTGGGCACTCCCATGATGACGTGATCGGCCTTTGCCCTTTCAACTCTAGTATCGAAAAGCTTATACACACTTTGCTCGCGATTCCACTGCCGATTTCCACTCCAGCCACTGTACGAGTGGTTGTAACTGGCATGCCAACCTAGGAGAGACCGGCCTTCCGTCTGCCAAGTCTCCGCGGTCGGTATTCGGGGGCAGGGGACGCCGGTAGTTGAGAGGTTGAGATGATTGAAGGTGGTCATCTCAACTCTCACCGCGCTGGGTTCGCGGGGAGGACTGCTGCTTGTGGGAGCTCCCGCTCTCCCGCACATGGGACGGTCTGCTCGGAGTTTCATGTAACGGTCATCGATATCTCCCTCCCATGGAGACAACAGTCCTTCATCACACCAGTGCCTGCTTTAGCGTACCAAACGGTAGGTGATCATGCTTGGATATGGATACGTCTTCCCACCACTGGGGCCTCCGATGGGGTGGGAGCTTTACATGCAGCTGGGCGTCCGCACGTGTATATATATGCCCCGGTCACCGGATGTCATTGTCACACGGCGGGATGATGTAAAAGACGACGGGAAGAGACACTCGCACTGCACCCCACGGAAGCCATCAGCAACAACCATGCAAGATGTGACCTTCCCGAGGTGCGAGAATGGCTGAAAACATGGAGATGTGCGGTCGTGGAGATGTGATGGATCATGGGAGTTTGTCAGAGCTGGGGGCTTCTGGAGGTCAAGGGTGCTTGCTGTGTGGGAGCCTCGAAAGGAGGGGCCGGCTGCAAGAGGCGAAGACGCAACTTTGACCATCGATGGTGCAATTGCAGCCGCAAAGCTCGTCGATCGAGTGTAAGCTTCCCGTTGGACGTCTCGGTGCCAGTGACAAGTGCCTAGCTCCCGATCGTCCACATCCAACGCTACCCTAGACTTGCTTACAAAAGCATCAGAGAGGTGTTTTTTTCCAGATGTGTCGCAACCACAATCGACACCCATCATGAACACCATCACACTAACCATTGAAGTGCCAAGCTCAATATCCAGCCTGTGTGCTTTTGGTAAACAACTGGCCTGAAGTTTTTCACAGCCCAGGTCTTTGTGAGGGATACTAGAGGTACGATTGCCACTCGGCTGGTTCCGACCTCGGGGAAAATGGGGGCGACAACGGGCGCCCAGAGCCCTCACCCAGATTCAACACAAAATCCCACAGCGTTGGGAGATGGTTCATACGAACGTGCAGAGGAAGATCAGGGGATGAATCCCATCATGTGAGAGAAACATGAAGGCCTCCTTCTAGAGCAACCGTCAAGGTGAAGGGTTGGTCCTGACTCGTGTTGTGCGGCGACTTGCACGGCCAGACCTCGCAACCAACCTCCGCGCCCGGAGTTCGGCTCTCCACGAGGGCATCGTACTTGGCAGCAACGCACAGTGAGCTGAATTAGGCCAAAAATCAAAGGAAGCCCAGGGTTCTCAGCCAAAAACTCCCAGCAGAATTATTCCGCGGCCTCACTCACATCCGCCGCCTCTCGAGATGACGTTATCGGATCAAGAACGGTCCGCTGTGTGCTGACCAATAGCATGTTAGCAATCATCCGGTTCAGGAAGTCGAGCTCAAATGGGTGCGATAAGCCGATAAGGTGACTCGTCAATGCTGCACGTGAAATGTCAGTCAGAGGCACATTAGGAAGTGGTCACAGGGTTAGGGTTATCACTTTTACGCATGGTTGACGACATGCGCATTCTGGCATTGATTGGAAAAGCCAGCCCCTCACAATTGGACTCTTCAAAAAGTGAGCTATGAGTTGACAAGAAGGGACTCGAAAATAGGAGCAGTGGAATAACACCAGTAAGAGGTCATGACAGTTCATGGCTCGGAGATAAACATGCTGTGACCGAAACGCAAAAGAGCTGAAGTGCCCGCTCTGCTGTTGTCCGAGGTGGATTATCGTCCCTCTTTAACACGAACACATACCGAACCCCCGCCAGTCAACACAATGTAAATCCATGCCATCACCCATGAACTACACTACCCTGACTTAGTTTAGTACATAGAACACCCGCACTCAAGCAGCAGCACAGATGTATCTAATTATAACATTGGCTCACGCGGATCTTACCCCATTCAGTCTTGGTCTAGCTGTTATGAACCGTTGAGGGCATGAGGGTCTTCGATGTCAACTCTTCTTATACAAACTAAAGGCGCGGACAATTTTAGGTTTGGCTCTTCCGCATCGTCATGTGGAAGAGATCTCGCCGCCCCAGGCCTCACTCACCATCCCAATTCAAGGTAATGGGTTGGACACCAAAACCGGCGAACCACCCCGCAGTTCAGCTGGGGACTATACGTCGGGTACCTTGCGCAGGACGTACTTCGTGCGTACTGACCTCGTACTTGTAGCTGCCCGTCTGCCCGTCTGCCAGTTTCAGGTCGCCAATGAGGAGGTGCGCTTCATTCCCACACCAACTTCCCTTGTCAACGCTGCGAACTGCAACACCCAACCACTCCAACATCACTGGCACGCCCGACAGCAATCTTGGAACAAACCTTGGCTAGGAACGACGCGCAACCTGGCATGGCGACAGCCAAACAGCGTCCGCCCTTCCCTCTTCACATTTTCCACGCTGCATCTCGACTTGTTTGCCGGACAAATAGGCTTCGACACCATACCCAACCGTCCCGCCTCACGATCTGCGACTTGACACCATGAACCCAACGGCAAAGAATACCAGCTCGGGCAGCGCTAGAGATCCAGGCACGGACGCGATGCCGTTGTTGTCGACGGCGCCAGTCGCTCCAGTGACAGGGCCTCCACAACCCGCCCCCTCGGCGACGACGATGGGTGTGCTCCCGCTCCACCCGCTTCCACACCTTCCACCCCCATCCCCTGCTGCTGGCAATGGAACTGCGACTTTGTCAGTTGGTGGTACCCTCAACGGCCAGAGGTCGCTCAGGAGATTGCAATCGGCTCACAGCCTCGGCGCAAAGGCCTCGCCTCAGCCGTCCCTAATTTCCCAGCAGAGGTTGCAGTTGCAACAGCAGCAGCAACAGCACCAGCAACCGCAACACCAACCTGGACCGCAATCCCAACCGCGTCTTCAACCGCACCAGCAGCTACAACACCAGCATCGCCTACTCCCAGGCCCTCCTTCGCCTCCTACTAGACATGCGAGTCTCAACTATCGATCGACACCACAAAGAGGTCGCGCCAACAGTGACGCCCCGCCAGTTCCGATTCCATTAGGCCAACAATACAGCACCATGGCAGCTGCAAATAGGCGCGCCATGCGCGGCGCAAGCTCGTCCACCGCCAGCGCCATGTCCCTCGAAAAGTTGTTGCGCGAAGGTCCTCCGAACGGCGATGTCGAGGCCGCGCTCGAAAGCACACGACTCAAGATCCTCGATCAAGGCGTCAAATCCGATAGCGATGGCATGGTAAGAAAGAAACACAGCCTCACCCTCATCAATGCGCTCTGGCTTGCGCTCGCAATCGCTGACCAGCAATCCTAAATAGTCCTCTCTTCGCATCTACGTATGGCTGATCCTACTCAACGCCCCAATCATCGAAACCGACACCTACCTTGCGCTCATCCATCGCGGCGCATCCCCTGCATACTCGAAAATCCGCAATGATACTTTCCGTACACTCACGACCGATCCTCTCTTCCGCCGACGCGTTAGCGAGGCCAGCTTAATCCGATTACTCAATGCCGTCGCCTGGAGGTTACACGATGCCCGCGGGGACCGAACCAGAGACCATAGCATTGCCAGTCTTTCGCGACGCTCAGCACCGTCAGAACCGGGGAGTCGTCCGGGAACTAGTGGCCACGACAGTATTACTGGATCGCCAGCATCGAAAAATCGAGCGCGTGCCTTGACCTTGACTACTGAAGGCTCCGAGGCCAGTGATGTCGCCTCCGAACCGGGTACCTATGTACAAGGAATGAATGTGCTGGCCGCGCCGTTCTTGTATGCTGCGCGCAGCGAAGCCGAAGCATTTGTCGCCTTCCACCAACTTCTCACCCAGGAGTTACCGGGCTACATTCGCGGTGCGATGGACGGAGTGCACAAAGGCCTGGCCTTGGTTGACAAGGTGTTGTCGATCGTGGATCCCAAACTCAGTCTTTACCTGATGTCCAAGAACCTCTCTGCTGAGATTTATGCATTCCCCTCCGTACTGACGCTGTGCGCTTGTACGCCGCCGCTGCCGGAGGTCCTACGCCTGTGGGACTTTCTCTTTGCATACGGTCCGCATCTTAACATTTTGTGCATCGTTGCGCAGCTGATCATGATACGCACCAAGATCATGGAATCGCCCAGGTATGAATCTTCCCAGTTGATAACCCGTTTCTAGAGTGGAATTTCAAATGCTGACGTATCGTTCTTTAAACAGTCCTAACAAACTCCTCCGATCTTTCCCTGCTCTTCAGGCCGATTTGATCAAGCGGACCACTTTGACTGTGATACGAATGATACCCGACGATGTTTACGCCGAAATCGTTGCCCATGCCAAATGATGCGACTTCTTGAAATCCATATGCTTGCAACAAGCATATTTCGACAAAAGAAACTCAGAGACGGAAAATGGGAGAAGCGCTCGGAGGCACCAAGCGTGGTATCCGCGCTCGAAGCTGGCTTGCCCATACGACAGGCGGTGCCATCATACCTCGACGACTACGGCCCGCTAGAGAACAGCGGGAAAAGCGGCTTGGTTCGTCCCATATTCGAATTTCGCGCCTTGAACTTACGGGTCGCAGAGTACTGGCACATGCAGTAAATGCCGCGCCGAGTATAGTGGTACGGACATGCGTGGCTTCTTCGATGACCTGAGAAGAAAGTTAGGTTTGCGGATGAAAATAAACGGGCTTAAGACCTGAAAGAACGAATTCCATCCGCGAAGATACAGCAAGAGGGGCAACAGGCGTTTCCTCCTCGAGTCGCAATCACCTCGACGCTGATATTGTTCATACCACTCGAAGCCGCTCCATGGTGATCCACGTATCACTCTCACAGAGTTGTCACCTAGAAACAGGTCTTTACGATACATGGTCTGCAGGAGGAGGTTGACATATCGGCTAGTTGTCCAAAGCCTTGCGGTCCCGGCTCAGGTGGTGCTAGCGGTTCATACAGCGTCAACACAAACGGGGACGCGGGATGGATCAAGCAACCCAGAACGCGCTCTTAGCTGCTTCCAGGGGATGATATAGTCTTGAGAGATAAGGAAGAAGGCGACAGAATTTTGGTACCGAGAATCCTAAGACAAAAGGGACCATGGGACAGGAAATAAGGGAAATGATAAACTTCTCTAGACCCTACCGGCATATAATGGCTCAATGTCAACGTTGGATATGTGACTTTAGATAGCACATTGATATAATAATTCAAGACCACATCTGTATTGGCACATACCAAGCACTACTTAGTGTGATGGGCAAGTTTAATTAGGTGGGGTAAGTACAAAACGCATATATGTCCGTGCAAAGGTACCTGACAGGGGGGTTTTACTTTCGCTCCAAACCACAATCTGGACCTTGGTCTGTCATCCCACCTGGACCTAAAATCATCGCATATAAGAAGCCCTGCCCATTCCATCCGATGTAGACTAACTTCCTCTTCTTTCTTCATCTTTAATATTTGACTATCTTCGTCTGACCTTTTCGGAGCGTCAGCGCATATTCTACGTGACAATATCACGCCTCTTTTGTTTCCCAATGCCTTGATATGTACACCTAGATTCATATAAACACCTAAATAAAAACCAAAAACTATGTACCGCTGCGCCCGAAATGCTGTTATGATGCACAATTCATCCCTATTAATACTCCGTCACTTTCGATTCCATTTCATTACTTTACTTTCCTTTCCTTTTATGTACATGGTTTTACGCTTAGCATCGAGACTACTACACATGGCTTCCTTCATCTACTAGTGCTCCCCTTTCTAGCCTCAAAGGTCTTCGGATCCTCGTGTTATTCGCCTACAGCATCCCGGTCTCAAAGCATATGCGGATGGCGAAGATAACGATATCGGGAACCTTTGCCTCCTCATCAAGGCCAGGCGGGATGCTCCCGCACCGACACGTCAATTGTGAGGTCTAGGTGACTGGTCGTCCACACCAAGATTGACTGGTTGATGGCGTGATGACGGCTAGGCTGGGCACCTTGATGGCCTCGTCAATCTTTATCAGATGACCGAGAGGGGACGCCTAGTATCGGGATAGTCGTTCTGCTTGATGCTGGCGAATGAGTCTATTGCCCGGCTCTCTTTTCGCTCGTGTTTAGTGAGTAGCGATAGACAGCTGGAAATTGCCCGGTCTCGCTCAAACGGGAAAAACTGAACTCCAAAAACACCCCATTGTAACCATGAGACGTTTTATTCCTCCATCAACCCAAGTCTAATACATAGGGCAAGCGTCCTGGGCGCGCCTGAAGGCATTCGAAAAGAACTCCTGCATGGCGTTGTAGTGGAACAGGATGCCGCCAAGGACAGCAATGTGCCAGAGGTTGTGGCTGCCACCGACGTAATCGAACATGCCGGGGCACCACCTCTCGGGGACCTTGCTGGCGTAGACGAGAGCGCCGAGGAAGTAGACGAAGAGCGACTCGAGTATGGGCGAGTAGTGCTCCCATACCGACATGCCGCCGCGGGTGAGCCAAATCTGGAAGATGGGCAGGAAACCGCTGGCGGAAAGACCGATGTAGAAAGCCACTCTCACCCAGGCCATATCCTGCCCGTTAAAGCGAGGGTGCCACGGGAGGATGACACCGCCGACACCAAGGATAGCTGTCGCGATCATGTAGACCCACCGGCTAACGGGCTCGCAGTAGAAGGCCGTGTATTCGGTGGTGATGATGGAAGCAGCGATGAGAAGCGAGATGCCGGTGTAGTCGACGCAGGCGAACATGGAGATCAGGTTGACATCGGCGACGGAGTTCATGGTATGCCAGATGACGCTGCAGGCCAGGCATTGGCAAGCCGCGAAGAAGAAGATGGCGGCGATGGCGATGTCGGTCTTGGTGCTCTGCGAAAAGTTGATGCTGGTGGGGTAGAAGTAGAAAGCAACGGCCAGAACGAGGATGAGACCCAGGGCGTGGGACCAGATGTTGATCAGCTCGTTGGAGAAAGTGAAAGCTGACCTGATGCAAGCCAGCTTGTTCTCGGAAAATCGATAGCCCTTTTGAATATGGGGGTTGATCCTCCACGGGATTGGGAGCTCCTCGTAGCTGATCAAGCCCTTCTCTCTCGCCTGATTAATGGCGCGCTGGATATGGTCTTCGAGGTTCTCGGCAGCACGCATGGCCCTCTCGATACCCTCCTCCATAACTCTCTTGCCCTCGCCCATGAGACTCTCGGCAGCATTGGCCAGTCCCTTCTCACGAAGCTTGGCGGCCTGGGCCTCCAAGTCTTCCAGCATCCCGTCGAGCAGATCGATGCCGACCTTGGCCTTTTCGTTCAGCGATCCAGCGGCGGCCATGGCCTCGTGATAGCTCGTCTCTAGGGTCTCGACCAGAACATGTAGACGTCTGCGTCCGGCACCCATCACTTCCTCCGAAACTTGGGAGCATCTTGTTCGTACGGCCTGCAGCGTAGACAGGGCCGCCTCGATCGAGGAGTCGAGAGTCAGCTCTCCATAGTTCTCCCAGTACTCCAACCGGTTCTCCAGCTCGGCGAGGAAGGCATCCATCTTGAGAAGCAGGGCTTCTTCGCCATCCACGATACTGTTGACAAACGACTTCCTCCGGGCATTGAGCTGGGATTTCCGGCGATTCCGGAGGGCCGGCCTTTCGGGGGCATTGGCCGCGCCCGAGGCCCGAGCCTCGGTGTTGTCATCGTGGACGGCGAAGGAAAAGGGGGGAGCACACTCCATGGTTGTGCGGTTGTTCGGTCGGTTACTCGAGGTTTGGCAAGAGGCGAGTGCCGTGCGTGGTCTGGTCGTTACCCGAGAAGCAGTGTGATCCAGGCCTGTAATCCGAACAATGGTGGCGTCAACCGGTGAGCCCGCCTTTCATGTGCAGCAAGAAGGATGTCAAGACACGGTATCGGAAGTGGAAGCGGGAGTGGTGACACAGAGGAGTCGGCGAAGTTTAAAGTCTGCCACACAGGTGGGAAGGACGTCGGGACGGGAGGGGCTCTGGGTTCCGACGGAAGCTTGGCCGTACCGATTGACCACTGGTTTCGCGCGTTTCAGGGGATTTCGATTCGTTCGGAGGAAACAAAACAACGGATTCCAGAGGGTAAAACTTTGCGTGGGTCCGCACTGCAGTGCTCCAACCTGGTCGGTAAATCGGTTTGACTTGCAGGTATCTCGACGCACGATACTTGTTTGCAAATACCGCCTGTAGACAATTGACAACGCAACTTATAAATGATTATATAGACAACAGAGCCAAAAAGTTCGAGAACAAAACTTATGAAAGGAGACCAGGGTGGAGATCAAGATGGGAAAGCGGTAAGAAACCACAGACACAGGAGACACCGAATGGAAAGGGTGAAGGGAAACAGCCCAGACTCCCAAAAGTTCCAGAGAGAAGTGGAAGGCTTCCACTTTTATTCATTCATCCTATTAGTCGCCCGCACAGCGCGCCGAGCGTGCCCAGCCGCCGGCTACTTTTCTTTGCTGGGCGTGCTGTTTTGATGGGCTAATGGGCCACAACTGCTCCCACCTTCCGCTTCTTTTTCTTTTGCAGGCTGGAGTCCATCCCGCCCCGGCACAGGCGAAACGGGGCATGACGGGTGGGAGGCAAAGAAACCGGGCATTTTGGTAAGCTGCCATTCACAGTTGCATTCAGTTGTGCGGCCATCATTGCGGTGCATTTGGCGGCGGTCATCAGGAACCATTCTTTTCCTGAAAGGGGAACGCCTAGAACGCCTAAACCGCACATGGTTCTAGCGCAAGCAGGGAGGAAAAAAACTGGAAAGGGGTTCTTCGTCTCTCCCTGGCCAATGACATGGCGGAATTGCGGCCCTACCGCGCTCGAACCCCCACTTCTCTGGAGCCCCAGACTGCGCTGTTTCGAGCCTGTGACGCTGATCCACCGAGGTAACGAACGAAGTGTCCGCCAAGCCTGTCTTTGTTCATGCCTGCCCTGGGCGAAAATCCCCCAGATCAATACGGCTTCATCCAGAAACAACAAGCGACACCTTCCCCGTGAAATCAGAAGGATTGACGGCGGCTGATCGATCACACTGCGACCTCATAACCTCCGCCCGTTAAACCACTCTGGGAAATTGCATTCACCCCTCTCTCAAATATTGTCGTCATTCGGACCTGCGCTATTCAAAACCGATCTTGGCTTACACACCTCCACGGCAGTTGGCCCTGCTAAGTCGTGTTCTTATCGAGATTCGTGCCATTCACAGCTTCGGCAACTTGAACATTGCCGTCACAACCGACCGACACCAACCACCATACCGACGATTACCATGGCTGCCGACGGACCCATCACCGATCCCTTGCTCGTTACCGTTCTTGACACGTCGAGAGCCGCGCGCGAGCAAGCCGTGGTTCTCATTGATCGCATCCAAGAGGCTCTTGATGCTGCAGGAAACGGGCCTCTGCCTTTGGAAGCCCAGGCGGAAATCTCAAAGCAACAGAAACTTCTCAACACCAACATCGCCCAGCTACGCGGTCTACACCGGTCCGCCCATTTCAAGGCGCGTGAGACGAAGGGTCAGACAGCAGAGGCCCGTCACGAGGTCGACGTGCTCCATCTTCAACTACAAAACCTCTACTACGAACAAAGGCACCTGGAGGGGGAAATCGCAGCCTGCGAGTCCTTTGAGTTGGTGCCCTCTAATATGTTGGTTATCTTTGGGCGGAACAGCGATTTGCTAACAAAGATTTCTTTCAGGCATACCTACCAAAAGCTTCCACTGATCCCTGTCGATGAATTCCTGGCTCTGCATCCCGAGCATGCTGATGACGATGAGAACGACCTCATGGTGGCGCGTATTAATCATGAGAGAACCGAGCGAGAAGCGCTTGAGCAGCAGAGAGTCGAGTTGCAGAAGCGCAAGCAGAAATTGATTGCCGACAACAAAAAGCGACGCGACGATCTGGCCAATCTGGACAAGGATTTGGAGAAATTCATCGATGTGAGTAGCTCGAATCTGGTCCCGTTCTGTGGACTCATGACGTGAACGCTTGACTAACCAAGACTAGGCCGCGAAACCCATCCAAAAGCTATTCGAGAAGGTTGTATAGGCGGCAATCCCTCATGCATCATACCTCACGGTTGTGCACTACTAAGCATGAAAACGGCTATGGATTACACAGACTTGTGGTTAGCTCACTCAGCGTGTTCTTCCAAGTCATATGATGTGCGTGACACGCCGAGGTTTACTCCGGCAAATATGCCACCAAAGCAGCCAAACATCGCCAAAAAATCGACACATGGCTTCATGGCTATCAACTATTGTACGAGATGCGACTTCTGATGCTCAAAGCTTGAGCCACATCGTCTCAGGGCCACCCGCCTTACCAAGAATGATTCCTTGTCAAACGGCTACGAGGGCAGCACATGGCTGGGTTTTGACTTTGGGGCCCAGCACACCTATGGGCCAGAATGAGGACTGGGCTTAACGATACCATGGAGCTTGCTCGCTCAGCAGGCCGTTCTCTTCGATGTTGAAAGTGGGGTGTTGACCGAGACGCTACGCCGACGTCCGGTCGTTGCACCTGGGGCTTGATAGCCTTGCGAAGTTGGAGAGGAATGTCATCAAACTTCCAACAGCAATGATATGGTTGGGTACAATGGAATACAACATCTTTGAATGATGTCTGCACCGTGGGATGTGTTCTAAACTGGTACGGGGAATCAAGAGGAAGGGGACCGGAACCCGACTGAAACTCTACATATGAACATCACGGATCACAACATGACACTTGACCCCTATGGGAGATTTGTTCTCGAATTCCCTATCGAGTTTTATCCCCTCTAATCTTCAAGGGCTGTGTACTCTACTAGTACCTGCATATGGTTTGACAACCATTTTACGCGGTGTGACATGACTTCTGCAAGCTCGCGATTTCTCCGTGATACATGTGGAGATTACCACTCCTTGGGACATGTGTAATAGACAGCCATCAGATACCTGGTCTTCAGGGAGATTCTGAAGACGCGCAGGACCGACCCGAAATATTCTGCAGTTCCTGACGACAACTTACTACTTACACCTTCCTCGTTAAGTCGATGTGCTGGACATCGTTTGGTTGCCTTGCCCGTTGTGTTCAGCCAGACCAAGCGCCAAGTTTCAAAGGGCCTGTCATTGAAGAGCAGCAGCCCACGTGCGTCAAAAAGCCACTATCGCCAAGCAGGAGCAACAAGTACAGATGGGACATGTAACCTGCCCGATCTTGTGGTTACAGCGTTGCGTACCTGCATTTTCGACTGACTAGGACGATGGGAGTTTATCTCATGAGAAAGCATGATGGTATACTACGTCAGACCATGATAATCACATCCGGTGAACATTTGGGCCATGATGTATTCTTCCCCATCGTCTATCCTTTGTTTTCTTGCTCTAATGCATTCCGCTCTCGATCGCCAACAGCGAAATCAAAATCACAACCCAAGATCCAGAAGCGCCAACGAAAGAGACCCTGAAATGAAGACCCTTCGGCGAAGTCCTTTGTCCAAGGGATGCCCCAGCCCGCGCAACAACCTGCGAGGGAATGTCTCGAAACTTAAGGCTTTTCCGAAGCTCTACATACAACTCATTTGAAGGAATCGTGTACTGTGTAGATGTGAGTTTGTAGTGCCTAACAAAGTCGGGCACAAACATGGCCGGGGCCTGGCAGAGAAAGAGGATTATCACGGATCCTATCGTGGTCTTCAACCGAATAATAGGGACATTACCGTGGACTCAATTTCACCAGCTACGGAAGCCCTTGACGGAGCTGCCCAAGGACCACAGCGAAAGAAGGTCTACTAACATAAACATGTCAAAGGACATGTCAGTTGGCTCGGACAATTGGCCCAACATCAAAAAAAACGATGTTCAAGCGGCAAGACGTTGGACACGGAGAACCCAGTCCCGACCGAGAGATACCTAATCCTTATCCGTATCTTGTATTCACGCATCCGAACCGAACCGACAGACGGTATACCGCTTTTTTCACTTGATGTGGTTTCACTCACATCACGATGCTAGATATCGGCGCAGCGATTATCCAGAATAGACTTTTGCATGTACCTTCCCACGCCCACGCAAAAAAACCCAAGTCCCGGTTACTTTTGGCAACCTTTCTTCCAACCGCTGCATCAACCTCACCACAACCCAATATAAAGGTAACCCGAGCAAAAAGCCCCCTTTTGGGCGCTACTGGTTCAATCAGTTTTTCGATGCAGTGATTTTTCGTGAAGTTGTGATAAAAGCATCGAATAAGAGTGACTTTGGGATGGACGCATGACTTGGCGCCAAGATAAATAATAGCTTGGCGACGAGCCCAGCCAATGTGATGCCGTCGCTAATCGACTCCGATATCGGAGCTGAGTCTACACTCTGCACGGGTGGCAGGTCCCGTCGAGCTGAGGTTTATTGCTGCTTCTTGGGTGTTCTTCCCGCTCTTGGCGAAGCTTGTTTTTTTCTGGGGGAAAGCTTGAATCTACTTGGCGCCCAGCAGCCCCCAAGTATAGCGCCGGGAATATCTGGCTTCGACCAATCCTACTCGTGAGTTGATGCGGGTTACAGGATTTCTTGGGAACGATCCAGTAACAAGATTGGTTGAGCAAAACCATATCGAGTGAAAAAAAGCGGTACCGGAGTGCTAGAAGATCTAGACCGCCAGGGCTTTCCACAGGGACCAAAAAGGAGATTACTTGGGGGGTTGGGTGRCGGCCTGGGTGGGGCCTTTTTTTCAACCCCCTCTCATTACTTAAAAGAAACTGAATGTGGAAGGATCAACACCTAGGGTCAATGAGATCTCAAGGGTCCATGAGCAGAAAACATCAGGATACTTGAGGGCAACCTAGTGTACACATGCTGTGTCTGCCTACCTGCCTCGTAGGGTTAATTATCACGGTGTGTCAGAGGCAAGTAACCATCGAGATAATTTCCCACTCATACTGTGCAGAACGCATAGGGACATGTGAAACGGGAGCATCAAACACAACCTACCTTCTCATCACCCGAAGGGATCTCATACCAACATAAAGCCCAGTTGAGTCTAACGATCCAAAGAATCCGCAGTATTGAGCAGAGGCGCAGTCGGGTGATTGCCGTGGGCTAGGAGTCAATAGACGTTTTGGGATAAACCAACCATCGGGGATCAATTCGGCGTTGGAGGCGACGGCCGATGTGATGACTCGGTATGTTGGATCAATGGGGGTTGGGGGACGACGGCCTGGGTGGGGCCTTTTTTCAACCCCCTCTCTTTTGTCTTGGAAGGTGACGGAGGGATCTCTTCTGAACGTGTCCTTCAAAGGGCGACCAGGAAATGCAAAATTGGCGAAATTTCAGGGGGAGGCCCGGGCTTCTGAAATTAGGTTTCTGAAACTTTCAGAAGTGAAGGCCCTGCTGATCGGCTCAATGAAAAGTTTGGGGATTTTGGTACTTGGGTGACATGGGGTAGTTTTGGCTTTCTCCAAAAGTATTCAAAGGTCCCCAACTGTAGGCTAAACTGTAGGGTCACCCCTACTTCTGAAATTTGGAGAGTTTTGAGCCAAAAAGTTCAGAAAGCACCAATAAAATCAATTGATTCCAAAGCTTGGCAATGGTGGTTCGAGCTCGCGAAATCGGTACATGAGTAGAACAGTTTGAAAAGTAGGTAGGTAGCAAACGAGGCTAGCCAAGGCGCTATCGCCATGAACGGGAAAGTCAGCACAAATCAGCGCTCGTGTCCGCTTGAAGAAGGAAAGCGCGTTTGGTAAAGAATTAGTCACCCCCTAGTCACAGGCCTGCTGGTGCATAACATCCCTGAGCACCCTTCAAACTGTTGAACGGTTTTGAGCCGATCAGGGCCGAAGGCCATTTCCAGGACACACGAACGCACCCTGAGGGAATCGAAGCAGGGAAGGAAGGCGGGATAGGGGCGATGTTCACTCAACATGGAACAACAACCTGGAAGTGTATTGAGTGAAAATGTCGAGCTGTCAATGGAAATCCAATGGCTTGTAAAACATTCTGAAATTTCGAAATTGAAATCCCTGGACGTATGTAGGGCAGGTCTTGCTACCTACCCGTCCACCCCAGCCTTGGACTGACGGGAGGCATGGGAGCTGGTACCCCGATACACGCACACACCGCTGTCAAGTAAAAGTGGGAGATATTTGAAGTAGACGCCCATGCCCAGCCTTTGCGTCAGTCATCTCGTCTTCAGTTTGCAGTGCATTAAAGTACGCACTGCGAAACATTGAACAGAGAAGTGTCCGGTCGTCTGATCTTCCTGTAACCGCAAGAGCACAAACTCCATACCACCGAAATGGTTCGTTCTGGTGAGTACTCTTTGGTTATGAATCAGATTGGGCTCCCGCCGTCAGGCCGCCGCTACCACACTCCCACCCAACCATCCTCCCCCCCGGTGCAGCCAGCAGCACAACCAACTGCACCGCCTCCCGAACCGCCACTCCTCCCCGAGGGTCTTCCCAGCCATTCGACGTTAAACATCCTTGAAATCTCCCATCATTCCCACAGCTTCCTATTCCCGTGCTCCTCCCACGTGTACCTTTTGACCGGGCACCAAT
Organism: Neurospora terricola FGSC 1889; assembly: GCA_009805285.1. Lineage (NCBI taxonomy): Eukaryota > Fungi > Ascomycota > Sordariomycetes > Sordariales > Sordariaceae > Neurospora > Neurospora terricola. The sequence goes on along the minus strand of RANZ01000051.1, from coordinate 26,161 downwards.
CCCCGTTGAATGATATGGAACGTGTCCGAGGAGGTTCCGCTCAAGTCCCGCTATGTCTTGAGCCACAAATGAGCCGTGGTTCGTTATCGGCGGTGAGGTACCGTATGGAATCTCAGCCTCAGGGACAGCTGCAGAGCACTCGGGCACTTGCCGAAGGGATTTATCAAATCAAAAGAAGGGACGACAGAGGCCAAGAGATCCGAGTGTGGTGTGGTCCGATTGATCTCAAGTGGAAGTCTCCTGAGAAGTATTTCACGAGGGGCTGACCGGCAATCTTGCCTTCGTGTGGCGTAGAAGAAGTACATGATGATACTGTTGCAAATGTAAAATTCTAGGGTTAGTTGTTGCAAGGGTCGCGCTTGTTTGAACAGCCTCCATTTCAAAAACTACTTTCCGGACCATCCACGTTTGCCAGTTGATGCTGATCCTGACTGGATTTTGGCCTTTCCTTCCACCTTTTCCCTTTCCTTTCCACCTTTTCCCTTTCTCTTTCTCGCCGGCCACCATACCGGCACAACCTTCAGTCCTGGTTCGACTGCACAACTTCATTTTCTTACGACAATTATTGTTCCTTTTCACACCTGGAAACATTAATCACGTCTTCCGATATCCAGATGTTCCTCATCACGTGGTGTTCCCGGCGTGCCGGCGGTCTGGCTATGGCCGGTACGATATGGCTATCATACTGGGTTATCTCTGGAGAACGCGGGCATCAACTACATGGCTACAAACAACATGAGTCAATCGACAGTCTTGCCTCCAATGCGCCTACCGACAACCCTCTCGGCCCCAGCAATTGGGTCCGCGTGTTCGCCTACTACTGCCTTCTCATCCACTTGCTCGTCGTCATATTCCCACTTCGTTCAAACTGGGCCATTTTCACAATCACGAAGAGCCTTCAGAAGATGGCGCGCATTGCGGCCGCCAGAGACCTCGATTTTGCCCATGAGCGCCGCGGTTCTTCGACCTCGTTATCCAGCGCCGAAACTCTCACCTCCTCCAGGGGGTTGGCCTCAAGCTCAAGCAGCGAAGCTGGAGATTTCGACATCGAGCTCAGCGTTGACTCCGAAATGCCGCCCAACACGATCATCCATGCGATCGTCATTCCCAATTATAAGGAAGAAAACGACACGCTAAGGGAAACACTCGAGGTTTTGGCATCGCACCCTCAAGCACGAGCCACCTACGATGTGAGTCTCTCATCCCAGATCCGTACCTGAACTCAAGTTGCTCCCGGCGATGGGAAACTTCCCTGAGGCTCCGCTAGTAGGGCTGTAAGGAGCGAAGCGGGAGAAGTGAAGTTGAGGACTCTAGACTGACGGCTCTTTACCAGGTCTACCTAGCCATGGAACAGCGGGAAAGCGATGTGGAGACCAAAGCCATGTTGCTCGCGAACGAGTTCACGAAACGATTTCGGTCCATCAGCTTTACCGTACACCCGTCGAACATCCCAGGAGAATTGGCAGGAAAGGGGAGCAACCTTGCGTGGGCAGCGAGACAGCTCAGCCAGAGATATACACCTGCTCAACGGAAAGATGTGATCGTGACTGGAATCGATGGTAAGTGTCGCGTCGTCGTATTGGAGGGTAGCTTCCCGCTCCTAAATCCTACGCCTTCCGCTCTTGGCTTCTTGCAAGCTTGATTGCGCATCGCGATTCGCTAACAAGCCACCCCATAATGCAGCCGACAGCCATCTCTTGGCCAATTACTTCACGCTAGTCACTACAATGCACGTGGCACATCCCCGAACGGCGATGACCACCCTGTATTCGGCGCCGATTATCTTCGACCGCAATGCTCACAACGTGCCTGCGATAGTCCGGGTTGCGGACATCATGTGGTCCGCCGCCGGTATGTCGGGATTACACCAAGGGTCGTATGTTGCGCCTCCGACATCAGTGTACTCTCTGCCACTCGAATTAGTCGACAGGGTTGGAGGCTGGGATTGCGATTCGGAGGCCATTGGAGAAGATCTTCACATGTATCTGAAGTGCTTCTTCGCCCTCAACGGGAACCTTACCGTCCGAACGGTCTTGAGCCCCGTCAGCCAGACCAACGTTACCGGCGGCGGGCGCGACAAGGGCCTCCCAGGAATCGGCATAGACATGTCGGCCCGGTATAGACAAGCGCTACGTCACATGTGGGGCGCTTTGGATACGGGCTACGCATTGAGGAAGATGGCCGAGGTCTGGAGGGAAAGGAAGCACACATCGCGCGCATTTCGCCCGCTTCATACTTCTCCGTGAGTACTATCTGCGTCCGTTCTTGTAGGTGGAAATTGTACGCTAACACAAGTTTAATCTAATTAGAGACGGCTCCGATCGCTACATCCCCCAAGCCCAACTCGATATATCCAACCGTAGTGGCTTCTTCTCGGATATCGTCACCGATACGTTAGAAGGGCCAGACTACGCCCGTATCTTTGTTTTGTTTCATCGACTATTCGAAGCCCATTTCCTGCCCGTGCAGATGACTATCCTGGTGATCGGCTCTACGCTGTACCTGTGGCTGGTAGACGGGGCGGCTGATGCGCCTGGCATAGGATGGATATTTGGTGTTTGCAACGTCCTACGCACCTTTGGATTCATAGAGGTTGGCCTATACCTCTTCCTCTACGAAAAGTTCCACAAGATTTGCGTCGAGACTCGCGAGAAGGAGATGAGCGACGCCGGCCTCACCAAGGGAATGCACTTCTCGCACCGAGCGCCCAAGAAGAACTGGATTGATTATTTCATGGTCCCACTAGTCGCTACGGTATACGGCTCCATTCCTTGCGCTCAAGCTCTGATCTGGCACTTTTGGACGTTGGACCTGGTCTATACCGTGAGCAAAAAGGTGACCCGACAGAGAGGRAAATCAGTCTCATCAACACCARAAATAAAGGTTGAGACAATGGTATGACGAAGAGGGAAACTTTGTGGCGTCGTTCAACTCTCCGGTAGTTTTCTTCTTCACCTCTTCCGATTCCTAGCGTTGYCGCCTAACAGCCCCTTGGATGACGAAGCAGCAAGTTATACTTTTGAGCTCGTTACTTTATTTACTTTCTGACTGCTTGAGGCTCAAATCAGCTGTCTCTGTTCAGTGCGCTCAACAGTCACACCATACTAATTTTTTTTCTACACTTTGCCGGTGGCAGTTTTTCGGCTCCAAGGGGTTATGGGGCAGTTTGCTGTACATACAGGTTACGTTGCGGTTTTGCTCTGCATGGCTGGGAGCTGGGATTTTGCATCTAGATTCATATTTCGGTTTTTTTTGTTGTCTACCGGATGAGCTAATTGGGAAACCAAACGGCCTACCTTGCGGCGAGCTAGAGGATAATGTTAATATTACTCTTCCAGATTCGGTCTCTAGCCAAGATGGAGGGAACATGAGGAGTACGGGAGGTCATCATCAGGCGTGAGAATCGGATTGGACCTTGCACTGAACAAAGGGGGAACCTTGACCTCAGTCACCACGATGCGACTGAAAGCTTGGAGGATTTGCAAGCTGGCAAGGATCTGATAATCTACCATCTGTTATGAGTAGCTTACACTCAAAAATTGCATCTATCCTCAACATTGAGAACCACTTCTGGAACAGACCGCATCTGGTACTTCTCTCATGGTTAGAAATCGAAGCATGAATTCATCGGTTAGAGAAGACAGTTAGACAGTCGAGCCCGCGAATGTCGTAATTGATACACTCGATGTGTAAACTCGCACCAACATAGGACATGTGATGCTAACAGGAGGAAGAGACCGGATCAAGTCGGGGCAACGAATCGTACAACCGTTACACAGTCGCATTGGATTGCATACCTGTTCGAGCAGCAACTGAGGACAACACAGACTTCTGAAATGAGCAAGTTTCCTCCAGCCCCACTATGAAAATTGTCACATTCGAGCTTACTCGGCCCCATGAAAGTTGAATTCCGAGAGCGCTCGGAGGTTGTAAAACCGGCCATCCAATGGCTGACTAGACTCTTTGCGTCGCTAAGACTTTGGGCTGACGAAGCTGAATAGACTACTAGTGTGTTCAACTGTGTAATTATGTTCCATGGCTCTAAGTGCCGTATTGATTCGGAGGGGGTTAATCGTGAAGAAGATGGTTACGATAGCTGGTAGTATGGATCCTTGATCAAAGACACAGCAGTGATCGAAAGAACACCAGAGGATAGGTCCGATATGAAACACACAACACAACTCGATCATGGCCAGCTGTGATGATCATAACATAGAGAACTCGCCTTCAACACAACCACAACTCGACCAGTCTCTTCGGACCAACACAGCGCTACCTACCTAAAGCGTCCTAGACAAGATGAACAACAACCCTTCCACCGCAAGCAACCGTAAGGCGGTGCGCATAGGCGTCTTCACCCCCTACGGCGCCCAACTGCTCGACACAGCATGCATCGACATCTTTGCCTCCATGAGCAGAGAGTACTTCGAAATGGTAGGGGAGGGGATGGTACCCCTGCCTATTTTCGAGTTGGCGCCTAGTGTTGAGATTTTCTGTGAGTTTAGTTCGACATCCAATGGTCCCATCTGATGATCCGCGGTCAACAAACCTAGAGACAGTGAGAAGAATAACTGACTACCAAAAAAAGACATCAGCAAAGTCCAACCTAACCACCCAATCCCTCTAACAGCCTCCATGAACATCCTCTGCACGCACCACTTCTCCAGTCCAGAAGTGGCACCGGGAAAGCTTGACATCGTCTTGGTTCCGGGACCGGATCCTAAGCTTGACCTCGAAGAGGACCCAGCCGCTCTGTCGTGGCTAGCAGGGCATGCGAACAACACCAGCAACAACGAGACGAAAACGACAGACATCCTGAGCGTCTGCTCAGGCATCTACCTCTGCGGTGCGGCCGGGATCCTCAAAGGCAAGAAAGCCTGTGGACCGCGAGGTTTACAGGGAGATCTGCGGACGCGATCCGAGAACCAGGAGGTTATTTGGGTGGGGGAGGAGTTGAGGTGGGTGGGGGATGGGAATCTTTGGTCTAGTGGTTTGTTTTCATCCCTTCCTGACTAGCCCCAGAAGATCGGGCTGACATCCAATGATACCTATAGGAGGCGTAACGAACGGTAATGATCTCGTTGCGGCTTACGCGAGGCAGAGCCGCCACTTCCCGGGCCCAGTGGCTGAGTTGGGATTGAAGTTCGTTGAGGTGGATGAGAGGCCGCAGAGGTATGAGGATTGAGACTAGCTCTGGAGACTATTGAGTTGATGTTGGGATGACTGTGGCATGCCGGGTTATCAAGGTGACTTTCACGGGGATAGGGAAGTTGAAGTGACTTGAGAGGAGAAGATGTCTGAAGGTTGTTCAGCCAGAGTTTTAGTCTTACTTTTGTCCCTTGTGATGCTTTCGTTGGTGGATCCTCTCAGACAAGTGGAGTGAACCGTGAGCCTGGGGGGAACGATGATGCGGGATGGTGACGCCGGGACGGGAGACTCAAGACAAGTGCCTGTGATGCATGATGTTCATTCTTATGCCTCACACTTGATGCTCTCTGCTCTGGCGGCTATCAATCTTGCAGATGCAAAGAGCTCGCAGTCCCGCGGCGACCAACATCAAGCCTTGAGTCGGTGATAACGGGTTGCAATGTTGAAGTTCCCGTCGTCGCAAGGTTTCCATGCCAGCTCCAGGCACGTCAGGGTCTGCACGACGTTAGCGCGGAGCGTGTCGAACTCTTCCCCGCTTTTGTTAGCAGACCGGCCTGCATTGGCCGATTTACCCCTGCTAGCCTGGCCTGGGAGGCACGGGAGGGTGGCAGTGATACGATAAGGAAGTCTTATCGCTAACAGACGGTACAGACGGTGGGGTGCCTCGAAATTTTTCTGGATTCCAAGGTGCAGTTCGCCTGAACTTTTTCTGCCGACCGCCCTCGCCCTCGATCGTATTCTCTGCCTTTCCCAAGTCAAACCGGTCGCATCCATCTTCAGACTTTTTCTACCAAGCCCATTCATATTCTTTCAATCTTAGAACGGTGTATTCCGACGACGACTTCGAGTTCCTGTCCCTTTCGTTTTCTTTAACAACTAGACTTTTTGATACCCCGGCGCAAAGCACCACCCAATCTTCACAATGGCCCCCCTTATGCCCGTCGCCGTCTTTGGCTTGGAGGTTCCTCCTGGCGAGATCCTCATTCCCGCCGCCTCTGAGTTCCCTGCTATCGTAAGTGCACACTTTCCGGAGCTTTTGACTCTCTCGTTCGCAGGCAATGGCGCTGCAATGGGTTGCACGGAGCTAACGACATGGATTCCAGATCCACATCACCATGGCTGCCCTCGATCCCACCAAGGCTCCTGAGGCTGACGGCCAGGGCAACATTCCCGCTCTCCCCCGCTCGACCCTGAAGATCATCAAGGCTACTGGCCACGACCACGACGATGATGATGAGGAGGAGGATGAGTACCTCCAGTCCCTCCTTGGCGGCGGCGACTCTGACGACGAGGCCAACGGTGGCCCCAGCGATCCCTCCAAGTCCAAGAAGGCCAAGCAGGAGGCTGCCATCAAGAAGCTTATGGCTGCTACCCAGGACGAGTCTGATGAGGAGATGGAGGACGCCAAGCCCAACGGCAAGAAGGGCAAGGGCAAGGGCAAGGCCAGCGAGTCCGACGAGGAGGAGACCGACGAGGAGAGCGACTGCTGCGGCGAGGATGACCTCCAGCTCGAGGACTACGTTGTCTGCACTCTCGACACTGAGCGCGTAAGAAACCCCTTCCACTCGGTAAACGCATGCTCGAGTTCTCAGAGCTAACCTGATTTCCCATATACAGAACTACCAGCAGCCCATCAACATCACCATCGGCGAGGGCGAGAAGGTCTTCTTCTGCGTCCAGGGTACCCACTCTGTTTACCTTACCGGTAACTTCGTTGTTCCCGAGGATGACGAGGAGGACAGCGAGGATGATGAGGATGAGTCCGACGAGGAGGATTACGACTTCCCCCTTGGCGGCGAGGATGACGATTCCGATGATATGAGCGACGAGCTCGACGAGCTCGACGGCACCCCCCGTATCAAGGAGATCACCTCGGAAGACGAGGAGGAGGCTCCCAAGCTTGTCGACACCAGCAAGAAGGGCAAGAAGCGCCCCGCCGAGGAGGATGCCGAGGGTCTCGATGCCATGATCTCCAAGGACGACAAGAAGCTCAGTAAGAAGCAGCAGAAGAAGCAGAAGGTCGAGGAGGCCAAGAAGGAGGAGCCTAAGAAGGAGGAGGCCAAGAAGGAGACCAAGTCCGACAAGAAGGTTCAGTTCGCCAAGAACCTCGAGCAGGGTCCCACCGGCCCTGCCAAGGACAAGCTTGAGAACAAGAAGCCTACCTCTACCGTCAAGGTCGTCCAGGGCGTCACCATCGACGACAGGAAGGTTGGTTCCGGCCGTGCCGCCAAGAATGGCGACCGTGTCGGCATGCGCTACATCGGCAAGCTCCAGAACGGCAAGGTCTTCGATTGTAAGTCTCATCCTTCCACGTCCTCGCTCTCACAATATTGACTAGAGACTAACATTGTAATACAGCCAACAAGAAGGGTGCCCCGTTCTCCTTCAAGCTCGGCAAGGGTGAGGTGATCAAGGGCTGGGACATCGGTGTTGCTGGCATGGCTGTTGGTGGCGAGCGTCGCCTCACCATTCCCGCCCACCATGCCTACGGCAGCCGCGCCCTTCCCGGCATCCCCCCCAACAGCACTTTGATCTTCGATGTCAAGCTCCTTGAGATCAAGTAGATCGTGACATCTCGAAGCGTGAGGTTTGAAGGCTTTGCCTAGCAAGTCTCAGTATTTTTTTCGTCAGCACATATTTCCTTGCGCTCATGTTGGGTTTTGGTCAAGGAAGTGGGAACGTCATTTCAACAGCATAATGTCAAAAGTTTCGGGTCTGGATTTCTTTCTGTACTTTGGGTTGTACATCGTTCAAGGGGCACGAGATACTCTATACTGCGTCTTTCAATTGCAAAGAAGCACATTTCTATGATACCTACACTCGGGTCAGCAACCTTTAATGTTTCAAAGTAGCCGTGGAAAGCGCTCATAAGTGACGTACGGTAACAAACTTCCAGGAAGGAGCAACGGTCGGCTGCAAACGACGTGGTTCTTTTCCGGATTCGTGATCGTACCTGCCGTGAGGGTTCGTACATTAAGAGGTAAGTGTTGTTGGCTTAGAGCAAGGGAGGCGCATCTGGTGAGTGATCATGACAGGATACCTGGGCTGCCCTGCTAACTCATCCTCTCTCTTTTACTGCACCTTGCCGTACTTCTCCGACCAAGACAAACTCCATCCGCATCTTTTCCCCCCCGTTCTGCCCCCATCTCTCACTAGGTATCATCATTTTATCTTTCATTACCGTCATCATAGCCGCCGCGGCTTTTGACTATCGCAAAACTAGGCCTTGCGCGTTACCATCGACCGAGTTAGACGCTGTACCGGTTCCTACCATTCAATGGACAGGATCGAGCTTGCGATATGAAGAGGAGCTCTTCTCTGACATCAAGTCATCTGGGCACTACCATTCCGGTTTGCCATCCCACTAGGCCTGACGACTGCTTCGATAGTTGGTCTCTTGCTTTATCTTCACTTGAACAAGGTGCTCCTCGCTTATTGAGGTTTCACTGGCAGAGGTCAAGGCTTGGTCTGGCTTTAAAAGCACTCACTCACAACGGTCAGTTAAATAGGAACGCGTCAATGCTATCTCTTTCCCCCRATCGGAGAGAATACTGACAAGGTTTTGAACAGAGAAGCCAGTCTCCAATAACGAGACTAAGTCGTTGACCCTTGACCTATCAAGATCCGGGGCGACGACCCTTTCACGGCGCATAGGCAAAATGTCCGGAGCACTTTTTCGTGCAGTAGCAGAACCGACAATCATTCATCGAAAACATTCGAAGGGTCGAATCCCAATAGACCACGCATTCCAATCAGCAGACGACAACAAGACCACTTTGCTACAGTTTCCTCAGTCCCCTCCGGCATCACCGACCGCGGGAGATATGGACACTGGGTCCAGCAAGAACAGTCCTACGAATAGCAACAGCAACCCAAGTATGTCTCCCGAGGACTCAACCGCTCAGAGCTCCTTAGATTCCAGGTTCTATTCATCACCCCCCAGCAATTCTCACTTCAAAAGTGCCTGTACGAGGACTTTTGAGAAGAAGCATCTTCAGCGTCATCAGCACACTGTCCTGAATTGTGCGCATGCCAACCGCCGCGGCGTCAATACACCCTCCAGTCCTGATAGCAATCTCACTACGATCCAAGAGACTGCTCTCGACCAGGCGTCTCCTAGCGTACTGACTGTCGAGCGGGCAGCTGCAGCCAAGATTTACCTTGAGACTTACTTTGATGAGCTGCAGAATCCTGGGCCCAGCCCGCGGTCTATTCGTCTTCAGTTGCTTGAGACCCATCTCATTAACTGCGGTGCTTTGGATGGCAAAGTGAGCCCCTCGGAGGTGAAAGCTGTGCGTGCGGACTTTTTTCGTCGAGAAAGCGAGCATCTACGCAAGACTCGCGTACTGAAAGCCCGCAGTACCCTCGCACTGGTGGCGCAACGGGGTGCTCCTGAAGCCTCTCTTGAAAATGATTGGGATGTCTTGAAGATTCTCGGTAAAGGTAGCTTTGGGGTGGTACGACTCGTTCGGGAAAAATCCCAATACCGTGATGAAGATCCTAATGGCCGCTCTGACGGTTGGTCCGAAGCTAGCAGCAAGCAGGTGTACGCGATGAAGGTTATCCGGAAGTCAGACATGCTTCGTACTAGCCAAGAGGGTCATCTGAGAGCCGAGAGGGACTTTCTTGTTGCATCTGAAGGCTCAAAATGGTACGTGCTTCAAGTAGCACTCTCAGTCACCAGCCGATACTGACTAGGCCGCAGGATCGTACCACTCATCGCAAGCTTCCAGGATGCTGCCAATCTTTATCTCGTCATGGAGTATATGCCGGGTGGTGATTTCCTCGGACTTCTGATTCGGGAGAACATCCTACACGAGTCCGTAGCACGATTCTACATTGCCGAAATGATATTATGTGTCGAGGCGGCACATGCGCTCAAGATCATTCATCGAGATATCAAGCCGGACAACTTTCTAATCTCCGCCTCGGGTCATCTGAAGATCAGTGACTTCGGTCTGGCATTCGACGGTCACTGGTCGCATGACGCCGCATACTTCAACAGTCACCGATATAGCTTGCTCAACAAGTTGGGCATCCACATCGAGGGTGATAACCAAGACAAGGCCGAAGGTCGCAGTCTTCAAGCCACAATGAAGTGGGCAAGCGGTATCATGACGGGAATCGACAAGCACGAGAAAAAGAATCCAGATGACGGCGAGCCCCTTCTTAGCTGGCGTAATCGATGCGGTAAGCGCACTTCTGCTATGAGTGTTGTCGGCACTAGCCAGTATATGGCGCCCGAAGTCATCGAAGGGAAGAAGTACGATGCCCGGTGTGACTAGTGGAGTATCGGCGTTATTCTTTTCGAATGCCTCTATGGTCGTACGCCGTTCATTTCTGATGCCGGTAGACATATGACGAAGCAGAACATTCTCGTAAGTTATTCTCGATCTCCCTATTCTCCGTACAGGCGCCCAGTATGGCACAGATGCAATCGCTGACTGCAGTTTACGTCAAAAGAGATACAAGGAGACGTTCAATTTTCCACGTCAACCTGCTGTCTCTGCTCGGTGCCAGCAATTGATCACGTCGCTTATAGACGACAGAGAGAACAGGCTCTGCTCTAAACGTTATCGCTTCAAAGATCTCATCAATGTGTCTATGACTGCCCAATCGAACCTACCAGGAACCACAGGAGGACCCAGTATAGGGACTAGTTCTTATGGCCATCGCCGGAAGCAGCAGCCTGATTCGGCAGCCCCACGAGATTTCGCCGGCCGTTACGTGTTTCCTTACGATGCGGAAGACATCAAGGCGCACAAGTGGTTCAGGGGAGTTCCTTGGGAGAGGCTGCATGAGATTGATCCCCCTTACGTACCGCATCTCCGAGGCCCCGATGATACTCATTATTTCGATGACGAGGATCCCATCAGCGATTGGAGTGACAGCAGCGAGGAATCAGAGCCGGAGGATCCGTCACCGACATCTTTTGGCTCTCCGGTCACCTCAGACCCAAACGGAAGCTCAAGTCCCATCAGTCCAACCACACCCTCTATGCTTGGATCTCTCAAAGACCTTAGCTTAAGCAGCCGTCACCCCAATCCCAAGGATAAAATGACTTCTGTGGCCAAGCAAGCTCTTCAAGGCCTCAGACGTGATGTTCAGAAGTGGGCTCTCGCTGCCATTGCAACCCCGTATGACAGAAATCGCCTACACAACCTTGATTCGCATATTGAAGAAAAGTTTCACGATCTGACTTCGGAAGAGCGGGAGATGTTGAAACAGTTTGTGCGGGTCTATGGAAAGAAAGACCGAAAGAGGCCCAGGGACAAGCTGTTGAGGGACAAGAACACCAAGGCAGTGGTCATGGATGTGAGGAAGAGGACCGCCTTTTTGGGCTACACTTGGCGACGGATGAACCATGACAGTAACGGAGCGGTGAGAAAGGGCTTGGAAAGGATTTGGCCCAACGTTGGTTCTTTTGTGAGCGAGGGGAATCCCAGGGGCGAAGATGGCACATTCGATGCTGACGGTGTTGCATTTGGTGGTAGCGGTGGCTATGCCGAAAGTGTTTATGCGAATCATGCTGGCTATGAGTGGGAGGAGGATCGCGCCGCTGCTGTGAAAGCCTTGCGCAAGGGAAGACTGAGCTGGCTCTAGTTTGGATGATGTTTTGTTGAAGAAGGCTAAGCAGCCGGGGGAGAGTGTGAGATGTTGAGTTGATGGACGACAGTATTAAACACCATGGTAAGTTTTTGCTTTTGAGTAACACTGCGTAACGAAATATCCGATAGAATTGCGAGGACAGACAAATAGAAATAGAGAGTATTAGCATTAAGAGTTATTCTAATTTGTTTGCTGGGGGCCGCTTGCTTTTTGCTCCCCTAGTGACGTTCAACGAATACGCTCAAACTCAAACTCGTCCATCGGGAGTTGACGATAGCCAGTGTTGCCACACCGACTCAGAAACCGTCACCACTGCTTGCCGTCATCGACATCTTCCTCAGTACCAGCCTGCTGTACTACAGGTGTCTTGCCCTCCGCCAGCGCCTTGGCCGTCAAAATCTCAAACTCATACTCCTTCAACGCCCGCAACTCACTCCTGAAGAACAAGAGCGACATGAGCCCGTCCAGCGTACCGCTCACCAACCCCAGGGTGCTCACGAGCATGAGGATAAACGCAACAAAGTTGCGCGGGACGAACCACACGGCGACCAGACACCCGATCGAAATCCCGAGCCACGCGAAGAAGTGGTACGCTCGCCATTTAAGCTGCGATCGCTCGCGGGCTACATATTTGTGGATTAGACTGAGGATTTGATCGTAGCCGCTGGGTGGGAGGCGTGGTGGTGGGGAGTTGAAGGCGAGGAGCTGTTTTGTGTAGGAGAGGTTGTCGTCGGCCTCGGCGATACTGGTGCCTTGAGATGATGGTTCCTGGAGGTAGGTGCCCGTTTGGATGAGGTGGTTGTCGGCGTCGTTGAGGAGGGTGGTGGTTGACTTGATGGTTTGATGTGTGTCGCTGAAAGGGCTGTTGTTGTTATTATGCTGCTGCTTTAAAGGAACAAACTTGAGCGTCGCCTCAACAGCAAAGTGATCGCTCAACGAACACCCCAGCTCTGGATGCCGCATCATCATCCCAACCGCCGCGCGCTTGACCACCCATCCCCCGCCATTAGCCGCCACGTCCCCCGCTCCAGCAAAGATGTAATCCAACCGCTTTCCGCGCAAGTCCGGCGTGCTCGGGTCGACAGTCACCACGGGCTTGCTGATGCCTAGCCGCTTCTGCTGCTTGGGCAGCCAGCGCCACGTGTTAAAAGGCCCGTCCGAAGTGGTACAGTTCTCGAGGATGTTGAACTCGGCCGTGGGAACGGGCCGTCCCCGAGCCTTTTCGGCGTGGTGGTGCGCGGGCCCGACAGAACTGTCGGGATGGAGAACACGCCAGGCGTCCCGCACAGGCGCGTGAGAGGTGACGATTTGGTGCTCGAGGGACAGGGGCAGCATGTTGAAGTCGCCGAGGCCGAGGACGAGGTGGCCCCGTTCGGCGGCGCCGCGGAGGAGCTTGGAGATCTCCCAGGATTGAGAGGTGCGGTGGCAGATGTAAGAGTCTTTGGGCCCGGATTCGTACGGGGCGTGGGTGTGAGTGTTGAACACCTCGATAATGTGTTTTGGCCCCGGGCCGTATCGGATCTTTGCACAGGCAACGCCCTTCCCAACATACCAGTCGCCGCGCCAGAAGGCCGTAGGTCGCCCGTTCAGAGGATACCGGAACATGGTGCTCTCCTCAATGGGCCACTTGGACAGGATGGCCAGACCGCCGCCAAAGGCGCCGGCGAAGTAGAACTTGCCATATGGCAGGATGTAGCGGGTTTCGCGCCGGATTGTCAGGTAATCCTCGTGGCAGAAACACTCCTGAAGCGCGACGATTTGGGGTTGCGGGTCGGCGATGGCGAGCTGGCGGCCGATTTCTAAGAGACGCTCGCGCCGCAGCTTGGATATGTATTTTAGACCCCAGCAGTTGAGCGTCACTATGGATATTTCGGTGGGCAACTCGGCCATCGTGACTGGGAGTTCGTATGGTCGTTGATGAGCAAAATCGTCTGATGTGGTTGATGTGTTCTTACTTGTAGAGGAGGTGTCAGATGGGATGTCAGATGAGAAGCCGCAAGTTCATGACTTGATACGCCCACACGGATGCAGCGCGATGAATGAGTGAAAGTTAACAAAGCTCTTCGATAACGATACAGAGTTTAGTTATGACTTCAAAACAATCAAAGTGAACTCGCCTTCCAAGTTACGGTCACGGCGGCTTTCCCTCTTGAACACGCCCGACTAAACCATTCTAGGTTTGGCGTTTCCGCCCAGTTGGTGTGGAGGCTCTCCACAAATCTCGAGATCTCCAAGACGGGACGTTAACGAGGGATCCAGCGGACAGATTGACCAATTGGATGAGCTGACTGTGTGGTCGCAGCTTGAAAGTACCTAAGTACCTTCTACTAAAAGACACATGGAAGGTACCTCCCTTGATACTACTCTCGGGGCAGACGACACAGGAAAGAAACACCTCAACCCCGGAGTCTGCAATAAAAACAATGTTCCAACCTTTGTGTTTATGGCGATGATCTTAGCTCTTCGTTGGTTTTGATGGCGAACAAAGGCGCTCGCGTTGAAGTCATGTTGGTTCTGATGTGTACTTTTGGTTCCCTGATGACAGACTTGTGCCTGCCCCACGCCCCTGCACCCCCAAAAGTCGGGCAAAGTAAGTACCTTGCCGTGCGCGCGCATGCACTTCGAACTTTCTTCCACTTCCCTACTGACGCAAACCGGAACCCGACGAACGAATTCTTATCCTCTACCATTACCTTGACATCTCGTCAATATCAGGTTCACATCATCTATCAATATTCTTGGTGCAAAACCCTCAAGCTAGATCCGCGTCTTTGCGCCCCAAGACAGAACAGCATCTTCTCGAGCAAAGCTTCCCCTCGATATGCCCCAAACCCGGGCTTCCCCAGAAGGCACAGCTGCTGAGCCGCCTCACCCCAAACGCCGCAGACTCCCAGACGACGACGCCAGTTCGATGCCGCGATATAGCTCACCTGTAGAAGATATGAACCGCGACGAAGACACAACAGAATACGACGGTCGATCTCGTACCGATAGGCCGTTAGCGCGCCGCGGTCGTCTCTCTACAAGCCCAAACAGGGCCAGGGATGCGAGCGCAAGTAGAAGCAGGAGCAGAAGTGGGAGGAGTAGAACCAGAAGCATCAGTCCCCGTTCCGAAGAAGACGAGCAACAACGGCGATACCGCTCCAGGTCATCAACCAGGTCTCGCGAATCGCGATCCAGGTCCTCGTCGCGCTCCAGGAGTCGCTCGTACTCACGCTCTCCAACCCGATCCCGATCCCCTCGCTCTCGATCACGCACCCGGTCGCGCTCACGAACAAGCTCGACACGCGACCGCTCCCGTTCCGTATCGCCCTCTCGCTTCCAAGACCGCCGTCCCTCCAAGTCACATGCCGAGCAGCTTCGACCGAATTACCGACCCCGCCTAGAGCTGAGCGGCCATACTGCTGCTATCAGCCAGGTTCGAATATCACCAGACGGAAAATGGATTGCCTCCGCTTCTGCCGACGGCAGCGTCAAGATCTGGGATGCCACCACGGGCCACAACCTCGACACTCTTATAGGCCACATGGCCGGAGTCTCATGCCTGGCATGGGCACCGGACAGTAACACTTTGGCTACCGGCTCAGACGACAAGGCAATTCGTCTCTGGGACCGGGTGACTGCTAGTCCCGCCCACGCTTGTGGGGATGAAAGCAACCGTGGCCAGGGACCACGAGAGTACATCAGAGGCGGCAGCCAGCTCAGGACAGCACGCGGAGGTAGAACAGGAATGGGCCCGTTGCTGGGACATCACAACTATGTTTACTGCCTCGCCTTTTCGCCAAAAGGGAACATTCTGGCCAGCGGTAGTTATGACGAGGCTGTGTTTCTGTGGGATGTACGCGCTGGTCGGTTGATGCGAAGTTTGCCCGCTCATAGTGACCCAGTGAGCGGCATCGACTTTTGCTGTGACGGGACACTGGTCGTTAGTTGCTCTACGGATGGGCTCATGTACGTTTCGGACTGCATGGAAATCTGGCTTCATGGGATATGGTTGCTAATCTTTGGAGTTCCACAGTCGAATATGGGATACCTCCACCGGCCAATGTCTCCGAACGCTCGTCCACGAGGACAACCCCGCCGTCACCAACGTTTGCTTCAGCCCGAACGGCCGCTTCGTACTCGCCTTCAACCTCGATAACAGCATTCGTCTTTGGGACTATGTATCAGGAACCGTCAAGAAGACATACCAAGGCCATAAAAACAGCGGCTTTTCTATAGGCGGAGGTTTTGGCGTGGTGACCGACAACAAGGATACACAGGACGACTACCGACACGGCAATAGGGGGAAGCCATTTGTTGTGTCGGCTAGTGAAGACGGAGATATTGTGATGTGGGATGTGGTTACCAAGCAAATCGTACAGCGTATCGAGAAGGCCCACGAGGGGGTCTGTTTCTGGGTGGATGTCCACGGCGACACCATGGTGAGTTCTGGGCAGGATTGCACCATCAAGGTTTACAAGAATGTGCGGAGGAAAAAGGATGACCGCCGGCGAAAACTCGACAAGCCGAACGGCATCAGTGCGATCGATGGGAAGAATGGTCATAATGGCAGAGGAATTGATTCCGACGAAGCTATGGGTGACGATGACCTATAGCATCGCGCACGGGCTGACTGATACCTGATCACTGTTTCAAGGAAAGTAAGAGCACATTCAAAACCAGATACCCCATTTAGCTTTATTCCATGATTCGCGACGCTGTTGAGGGTTGAATGCGGACACAAATATGTCTTTGGAGCTTCCTTGCGTTGCTTGGGTGACCCTTCTGATTCGCATCTTTACCTGCCCGTCTATGAACAGATGACACGCCTATTCCAAGCAGGTGTGGGTTGTCATCTGATGCCCAGAGATAAAGCAGGTCCAAGTGGTAGGTACCAACAATCCGTCGTAGGAATACCTCATACCCGAGGAGGAGGTAAGGCATGCGTACGGGTAGTGATCAACCACCATTGTTGCCTCTACCTGCTAACCGCTCAGTGTCTGGAGGCATGGCGCCCTTTCTGTCTGGTCATCTATGGCCTCAGATGGGTGGGCGAATTGAATCTGCCGTAGCAGGAATAAACCCGTAAGAGTCTCGACGCAACCAGGCCTCAGTTGCTGGCCTTCTCAGACTCAATGACATCCACATCCATCTCCTCCTGCACCTCCAACACCAACGCCAGGCTGTCCATGAAGGAATTCACGGCGACGCGGAGCATGCGGTTGGTGGTCGCTTTGTAGTCGACTTGCAGGACCGTCTCCCCAGCATCTTCGCTGCCAGGGGACGCAACGGTCGAAAGCTCCCGCTTGACGAGGCCGGAGAGCTCCTTGTCTACTCTCAGGGCCTGGAGAGCAACAGAAGCCAACCGAGCATCAGGGAAG
Source organism: Neurospora terricola FGSC 1889 (assembly GCA_009805285.1). NCBI lineage: Eukaryota > Fungi > Ascomycota > Sordariomycetes > Sordariales > Sordariaceae > Neurospora > Neurospora terricola. The sequence goes on along the minus strand of RANZ01000051.1, from coordinate 9,041 downwards.
GGCACTTGAAGTGTTCTGTTCCGGTTGTTGTGTTAGTGTTAATTCTCCCAGAAGAATTGCAGGCTTTGAGTGAAGCAAAGATGTTATGAAATTTTCATGAGATACCTAGGAAAGTACAAGAGGTGAAAAAAATAAAAACATGTCAGAACAAGGAATGAGACAACAACACTAAAAAACCAATGACCTACAGCGAGCAGGGGAAGTTATCGTCGGTTGCCATGGTTGCGGTCTTTAAAAACCCTGTAGTAAACACTTGCAAGAAAAATGTTGTCTTGAACCAAGGGGTTTCAAACTGGCACTCGTTTAACGGGTTGTCAGGGGAGTTTGTGTGGTAAGCGCTACCCGAATGACGAATATMGAATTCCAACCGCCGCGGCTGGCAGTTGCCAAAGGCGCTCTTCAGCAGTGTGTGCCTGGGCTGTGATGACTGATGACAGGCCCTTGTAGAAACTCTGCAAGAATCTCAAACTGTATCTCACACTGGCAGTTCCGCAGCGATATTACTATCGTCTACAGTTATCGCAAGGTCATAGGCGGCAGGCTGGCTGAACAAGCGAGTTCGACATTCGGTTGTGCCGTGCTGGGCGCAAAGGAATCAATGGCGGCTCTACAGAAAAAGGACAAGTTGGAAGCTCCGGCATCACCTCCCTCCCTACCTCAGCTGGGAAGTGGGGAACGGAGTGATGTTACTGGTCCAGGCGCGACTGCGAATGCCAAGAGAGAAGGTTGTCAGGACAACGGCGGGTGAGATGGAGCTTTGGACGCGCTTATTGGGCGGTGAATTGTTTTGGAAGACACCAAGCCCCCCGAATTCTTCGCTGGCCCACGCTGACCCATGGCGCAGGCAGCGGTCGGGCAAGTTCAGTTGCGAAGTTCGAGGCGGTCTCTGCATGGAAGGTGTGGTGAAGGTCTCGCTCGTTCCCCAGTTCCCCAGGGTCCCTGCCAATGACAATACAACCTTCCACTTGCCAGCAAAAACACCGCTCTTAGTACCGGTAAGGCCGTACCTGCTACAAAACCTGTTCTCCGCAACCAGCATCATACCCACCGGCCTTCATCATTGCCCACTCCTTTGTTTCTTCAGTCCTTCCTGCCTCCGGTGCCTTCGTTCTTGAAGAATCGCATCTTCGCAGCCGGCGTCGTCTTGTCCATCTTTGGAGGCTTCGGCTCTTGTTTTTGGCCCTTTCATCTCACCCCGCACCTGCAGTGCAGTACACAGTCCCTTGCGTCGCGGTATACCTAGCCCAGCTTGGCCGCTTGGTTTCCTTTGTTGGCACACAATCGCTCGCGAAACGATCTGCGATCTCGACCTCAGCTTCCTCCCGTCAATCCGACCAAAATTTTGGCCGACCAAAGTGCAGACCCAGACGACAAAATATTGAACTGGAGGTCGACTTCCTTCGTTCCCGCCTCCCAATAGCTCATTACACAGCATCACTATCCCGGTTAATGCGCCCGCGCACCGTCGCAACGCCAATCGCTCTCTCGACATAAACAGTCGCCTTGGAGCCTCCCAGGCGACGACGCCATGTCTCCTTCCTCCAGACACTCCAGCAGTCTGGGGCAAATCATTGAGTACATTCCCGGTACGTGTAAACCATGAGCGCGCCGTTTTGGTCCTCTCAATCGAAACTACAGATTTTTATTTTTTCTTTGACTTCGTGGTACAAAAACTCCATGTTTATGATCCACCCGCATCCCATGTTCACCGCCCCGCAACGGAGCTACCCTGTCCCAACATGTGCACCTTTGAATATCCTCTACACTATCAGCAATTGCCTTACAGTATACTAACCTTCACAGACCGATTGTACCTTGCATCTTACTCTGAGCCTCCTACCGAGCATACTCTGTTCCCCTACCCGGATCCTGAACCACGGTCTCCGCGGAAGCGCACTCAACGAACAGTCGACCAAGTCGCGGAGCGTAAGAAGCCATACTACTTCACCGTCGATGATACTCTTCTATATAATGCCTTCCACCACGATTTTGGCCCGTTCCACATCGGCCACCTTTACCGCTTCGCCCTGCAGTTCCACGAAATTCTCGGTGCCAAGGAGAACAAAGACAGGCCGGTAGTGTTCTGGAGCAGGGCCGACCCACGCAGTAGGTTATCTAAGTCCGCCTACTCGAGACTAGCAATGATCGCTGACCAATGTTATCTCAGGTCGTGCCAATGCCTCTTGTCTACTGGCTTGCTACATGGTTTTGATCCAATCGTGGCCTCCGCATCTGGCTCTTGCGCCGGTCGCCCAGGTCGACCCCCCTCTAATGCCGTTCAGAGACGCCGGCTACAGCCAGGCCGACTACGGCATCACGGTTCAGGACGTTGTGTACGGCGTTTGGAAGGCCAAGGAGGAAGGCTGCTGCGTGTTGGAGACATTCGACCTCGACGAGTACGAAAAGTTTGAGAGAGTTGAGCACGGCGACTTCAACTGGATTACACCCAACTTTCTGGCATTTGCCTCTCCTCAGCATACCCCGGTTGCTCCCACACCTGAGGGGACCGAGCAGTGGTCACTTCTACCGAAGACTCTAGCCGCCGTCGACGCACATCCTACGCTGCCGCAGCCCTTCAAAAATGTCCTCAGGCATTTCTCGGAGCGAAACATCGGTCTTGTCGTCAGGCTGAACTCGCAGCTCTACAATCCCTCCTACTTCGAAGCCCTAGGAATCAACCACATCGACATGATCTTTGAGGACGGAACTTGCCCGACCCTTTCGACCGTACGGAAGTTTATCCGCATGGCCCATGAAACCATCTCTAGGAAAAAGGGCATCGCTGTTCACTGCAAAGCTGGTCTCGGCCGAACAGGCTGCCTCATCGGCGCCTACCTGATCTACCGACATGGATTTACAGCAAACGAGGTCATTGCGTACATGCGCTTCATGCGCCCAGGCATGGTCGTGGGGCCTCAGCAGCATTGGTTGCATCTGAACCAGGGCGTCTTCCGGGAGTGGTGGATTGAGGAGCGGGTTGAGCGGAGGCTGCGCAAAGAGATGGCAGCCGCGGCCGCGGCCGCGCAGGCTAACGGGACCGCGCATCCCAGCACCCCTATCCGTGCTATGTCGAAGACAAGTCTTGGTCGTAGCTCTAGCAAAAACGGCGTGTCCACACCCTCTAACAGAGGATCAATTCGGACACCGCTAGGCGAGATCGACCGGGACTCGGCGCGTGATAATCATATCGGCGTACAAGAGGATTACCTCCCTGCACCTACGCCAGGACAGCCAAGGAAGACGCAGCGGGGCGCAGTAGATCGCCAGAAAGGATACGGCCGGGGAACTATTCAGATCACTGTGGAGGAAGAACCTGTCCCCATGACAGAAGTGTCAACCGAGGTGATTACGGTTCAAAAGAGCTCAAGAGGGCCGAATTCAGAGGAGGAATGGAATCTTCGAAGATCTCGGCGAAGACAGTCTGCCGCTCCAACTTCACCAGAACAACGTCCCGAACGGTCTGTCACCCACCAAACCGCTACCACGAAAACGACTGTTTATCAAGTTATGGATAATGATGCATCGAACGATATCGAGAATATTGGTACTGCAGCAGCACGAATAAAGGCCCACGACCATGCTTCACGCACTAGTTCCGCGTCCGGAGTTTTGACCAAGGTACGAGGCAACACTAGTGCGAAACGCCATCCACCTGGGAGCGTTAGAGAAGCTGGTGTTCGAAAGACAAGCGGACGAGTTGGGAGTATAGGGAACTCGACAACCAGTCCGGCAGCTGTATCGGCGGTGCGTAAAATAAGTGGGATGTGACCCCATCCTCATGAGTCGAGAGACTCTATAGACTTCGGTTGATGAGTTATGACGAAAGCTCCGATTCATTGGCTCCACGATTCATTTGAGATACAAAAGAAAACGGTGCGTTCAAGAGCATGAGGTTATGCCTTTAGAAGTCTTGGGTTTCTCAGTGGCAGCAAGCAGACTCGGAGCATTCAGCGAGCGAGCTGCAGCATATTGGTTTAACCATCACGTTTGCATGATCAGCACTTCATTTTCCACGCATGACGGCCTCTCTGGCATAGCAGGTTTCGTCTTTGGAGGCGTTTTCTTCTGGATTGCAAGGTCATACTTGGGTTGTGGAGGATACTACGATATACGTTGCATGAGCATGAGCATGGAATGAGGGCGAGGAGGCAAAGTGGATTCTGCTTTTTTCTAGGCCGGGTTAAATTCTGGCATGACTTCTTTGGTGGACTTGGGATTTGGGTTACTCTTTCGGTTCGTCATCGATGGATGATGATGTTCCTGTGTTCAAGTACTGCTGTACGGAGTCATGGATAAGATCAGATCGGTTAGACGACTGGCACTCGAACAATATCACGGCTTTTCAGTTGCAGTTCCGGCTTCCAGTGAAACCTGAACCTGATACTTACTGTGTAAGTTGATGTTCACTCCCGGCCATCATTGCAGTGCAGCACTATGGTCCCGACTACTCTTGACCCCCCCTTACTGTGTAGGCTAGCCGGGAAGCCCCATGCTGCCTCCGGAGATGTCGTCCTCCGCCGGACATCCTCACCGAGGGCCGGAAGTCCGCGGCGAGTGACTTCTGACCCGGGCAGTCAGGTGAGTGTACTGCATTAATATTGAGTCCAGTTCTCCGCGCGCGGTCTACGGTAGTTGTCTCACGAAGGACAACTGAAGACGGCGATGGTAATGAAGTGGGTAGCGATTTTTGGTTACACGCCCGCACCGTACCTCAACAGTAAACGGTTATTATGGTTGCCGGACGGTCAGGAGTAGGATACTGTTGACATCATTATCTCAGCAACCGTAAATACCCCAGGCACTGCATCATCAAGCGACGGAACACTGAATTGGCAGGAACTCTTCCATGACATCGATGGTCGACAGCCAAGCTCAGCTCCTTGCGTGAGTGCATCGCGACTTCCTTTCCCTCCTCCTCCCACCCCAGACTACTGCACGCCAATCCCGCTAGCCCAGGGCCGCAGCCTGTATGGTAGGAGACCTTATGGTGTCGGGTTTCTCTCAGAAACCGTTGTTAGCTATCAACGGTGCAGTGGAGCAACTGTTCTTTCCCTGCAACGGTTGTTACTTCCTAACCGTCGAGCAACCACTCAACAACCGAGAGTCCCCCACATGGCATCATCCCAGCTACTTAAGTTAGGGAAGGAAGGAGCAAAGATCCAGAAGAAGCAGATGTACATCTGTTAGTGAGGCCCGACCTTAACCATGTAAAATTTCATCGCTCCACTACCCCTTCTAACAGGTATCTCTCCAGTGTACATGGTCACCACGGTTCCTGCCACTTCGGCGTTCAAGTTCCGTCTTCTGAGTAGAGGTAAGTATTAGAGGATTTACGGTTTCGTCAGTTGAAGTGTCAACGGTACAATATCTTGCCTCCAACCGTCTGGCAACCGAACCATAACTCCCCAGCTAAGATTGAGCTGCTGTTGTGGGCTCAGCCTGCAGGCGAACAACTAGTCGCTGCACTTGTTACCGTCGCCGTCTTCAGTTCTCAGCTTCGTGAGACCCTGCAACTAAGTACCGTCCAGTCCTGTTAATAGTGCTTAGCTAGGATACCATGTGGGCGACTTACGGTCGCCAGGCGGTTGCTGCATGGCAACGGATCCAAATACTTACCTTGCGGTTGCTGGACGGTTTTAAGCTCACAACGGTTTCTGAGAGAAAAACCATAAGATTTCGTTCCCATACAAGCTGGCCCTGGTCTAGCGCAACAAACGTGCAGTACTAGTCTGGAGTGGAAGGAGGAAGGAAAGGAAGTCGCGATGCTCTCACGGCAAGAGCTGGGCGGGAGCTGGGCGGTCGGTTAGATTTAACGGCGGCTGCGAAATCATCGTCCAGCTTCAGGTTCCTAAGTGTTCAAGTTCTATGAGGAAAGAACATCTGCCGGCAACCGAACGTCCCTTCTTAAACAAGCCAACTTCGCTGGACTCGAGGACTGAGGAATGACCTTATGGTTTTTGCCTCAGAAACCGTAGTGGATTTAAAACCGTCGTGCAACCGCATTTGCCGAGCAACGGTTGTGACTTCCCGACTGTTCAACAACTGTGAACACTCAACAACCGTAAGTCCCCAACAGGGTACTCTCTCGCCTAAGGATATTTAGGACAGAGAGGACTGGAGGTTCTACCGTTCCCAGGCCGACCACAGTTCATCTGGAGTCTTCAAGCTAAAGTGGCTCACTCCAGGCGTTTTGTTGTTCGTTGTTGCTGGTGGTGTAGCGATGGCAATGACAACGAGTGTCCATGCCTCTTTAACTGAGAACCCAGCAACTCGAAGAAATGGAGAGCGCCTACTTTGCAACTAAACACTAAACTTAATCCCAACAAGTCCGTCCAGGAACCAAGCTCTCGCTGGGATGAGCCGCTGATAACACAAGTACTATAATGCTGACCACTCCATCATTCCATCATTCACTCACTTAAGTACTGGTCAGCAATTTTGTGCGTGCTTTGCCTTGTGTGCGTGGTGACAGGCAAGTATTGACTTTAGTTCAGAGTCCGACCTTGAAGATGACTGTCGTCCCAGGCCGTCATGGCAATTTCTCCAGTTCTGTGCAGTTCACCTACTGTCATGTCTAAGTCGTTTTATTCTGTTCGTTCCTTGGTTAAGATATGTAGTACGGATAAGTAATCTGAGGGAGCAAAGCACCCAGTTGCTTCTCTGTCCTTCACCCTCATCATTCACTCGATGGTCAAGGCCAACTCCAGGTCCAGGCTCCCGCCATGGGCAAACACTCTCTGTACCGAGGAGCCAATACCAGATCTGATAGCTACATGTGGTCCTTAAGGTGTGTGTTTGGAAGGTACAGTCATCAGACCACCGCAGGGATTTTGGCTCAGTCGTCAGATGGGGCGCCACATCTGTTTGGCTGGCGACTTCTTTAGTAGCACACTTCTTTAGTAGCAGCGGTTCGTTCGAACCTACCTTCGGGCGGGTTCAACAACTTTTTTGTCACTTTTTACCCCAGCCGGTCGTTTGAAGGACAGTGTTGTCAGGACTTTGTGGACGACGGAGTTCCTTGAGCGTCAAGTTTCAGCCTGTCTGTCTGAGATTATTCTGCAGTCCAGTGGTGGACAGTCTGGAAGGTGAATGGTCCTATGGGCGTCTGAAGGTAAGTGTTACGTACGTTGAGACGTAGTAAATACCTACTTATCTGTTTCCACGCCACTTGCTTCCTCATGGGTAGTATGTACGGGTAGTATATATGTCGTAACATTGTGTTTGGTCTTCGTCTCAGCAAGAGTGATCGTAGAATGTCCTCTGGTTTTGGAGATATTATCAAGTGTATTGACCATGTTTTTGACAAACTCAGGAGCAATTTCTTGATCCAGGTTCCAAAGCCTACAAAAACGCTGCCAAAAGGTACCAGTAAGATGATTGACACAGACTATGGACATTCAGATTCATTGCAGTAGAGTTTCGACAAGTTTGTTGCCCCTGAAAGGCCCTGTCTGCTCTCTTTGTCAAACACACCAAGCCAGGCATCATAGCACTTTTAGAAGCCTCAAGACGAAATTTGAAAGCACCAGACTCTCCAGAGATGTAGTGTATCTAGACTTGGAGTAGCACTTCTAAGAGCAGATCAAGTGAGTGTAGCGAGCAGCGTAGAGTTTGCAAAGTCAGCGTGCCTACCATTGTTTGGACAGACGGACTGGGAAGACCATAGTGTAATTGCTGACACTCCAGTCGTAGAGGATGGGCTCGATAGTAAAACATGAGTTCATTCCGCCACATATGTCTACATTGTTTAGTAGACTACGTAGGAGTACGATACTCAACTTGCTCAACCGCAAAAGCCAAAGATCGGCCTCGATGACACCGCTCTCTTTTTCACGAGTTGACGAAACAACAAGAGTTGCGGAGAAAGTGCACAGGAATGAAAACATACAGCATCCGGTGCTTACTTTCAAGCACCAGTCAGGCAATGGGTAGCTTAAATTCCAAATAGCGCACTGGATCCCGAGTGTTCTACCACTGCCCTCATCCATGGTCGTAAATATCTACCAGCATTCAACACCATATTCAACTCAATGATAAAAGTTATCCATTTCCCACAGGGCCCAAAATCGTAGGCACTACAATCTCAAAAAGCCATTTCTTTTCAGTTTGTCTCTCCATTGTGATTCTGCTTATGTCTGTTTCTACGGTCTCACAGGTCCGACCGGAAGCTGTAGTCAGTCCACTCCATCAAACCAGAAAACAGGCACGATCTCTGCTACTTAAAAACCACTGTACTACACTTCGACGGTTAGTACCCGAACTTCCACTTCTCCCCCGCACTCTCCCCGGATTCTGTACAACTTGAACGTATAAGATCGATGAGGACCGGAAAGGTAGGAAAGCGAGCCGGCAGGTATGCGCTGTGTAACTTCCGTAGGTACTATCCGAGTTCGTATCCGCAACAGATAAATGCAGGTGTTCGCATGATATAGTGTTCATATTTCAGGGCCAACTGCATTCAGGTACTGGGTGGTACGTATGGGGCGAGGTGTTGTCGTGCTGGCAATGTGTTGCTTGACCTAGTGGTCGTCGGCTCCTGCTTTGAAACACCCGTCCGGTCCGGTTTCTGTACGAATACCGGAACCCGGAGACCATTCTTTAGCACCCGAGTCTCTGAGAATGCCAGGAGCACGACAGTGCTCAGCTGAAGTTGTAAGTAGCTGAAAAGGGAGAAAGAAGCGAGCACACGAGTGAGGTTTGCAGTGAGTTCCACCCACACACGTAAGACAGTGAACCGTCAAACTGCATGTTAGCGATGATCAGATTCTGAAGGAAGCCCCGAGGTATGCATGAGAGGCTTTCAGTTCCTGAAAACGAAACTCTGGCATGACATGACCACACCACCATCGATTTGCCAAGCTGAATGTGTTCAGTGTTCACACTGTAGCTCTGGTCTGATAATAAACTGGTGGCGTACGGTCTGTCAACGATATCGGCGGGCCGTTCGGTCTCAGAGTTTCGTTTTCAGGAACTGAAAGCCTCTCATGCATACCTCGGGGCTTCCTTCAGAATCTGATCATCGCTAACATGCAGTTTGACGG
>RANZ01000526.1:0-24334 GCA_009805285.1 Neurospora terricola FGSC 1889 | reverse complement strand
GTTCGACAGTAGTCAATTGATCATTATCACCGAGACCAGTATAACGCAAGCATACTTGTTGTGAACCTTTTGGCTTCACCGAACGACTCTGATAGTGTTTTACCTTCAGCTATCTCATTTAGGCAGATCAGACTGCCGTTCGTCACAACCCGACACGTTCGATACGAGACGATCGCGATGCCAACATTTTTTTTAACGGGAATGGCAATATTGACAGCTGCAGTCACAGAGCAAAACAGAGGAGTGATCGACGTGCTCATCCCTGCTTCTTGACGTCTGAAGAGACTGATGGTGGTTGTAAGAGGTGATGACGAGCGTGTAGAGCAAAGCGGGGTGTTGTGTGGCTTTTCGTCTCTTGTTCTTTGTCTGCCGTCTGGTGTCGGTGTCTCAAGCAGGTTCGTCCGATCGGATCGAGCTTCGTTTGGGAAGAAACATCAGACGCATTCACGCAATGTCATGATAGCAGAGAGGCGGCTGACGGCAAGACGGGCCTCAAGGACCTCACTACCTCTACCCAGCTCTACCAGCCGAGCCATTGCGTACTACGGCCACAGATGGGAAGAGCAGCGAGCAGACAGCTCCCCGCCATGAAAAGGAAGCTCCCCCTGTCTGAAGATTCCCAGACGAACCTCTGAGAAAAGGATATCCCCACACCATGCTCAACCCGACAACGTGGTTGGTTTAACACGAGGCCGATGGGAATCATTGGAGGATTGCTTGCAGTGTTAGTAGCATGCGATCTGGATGCTGTTATTAATGGCGGGGCGACCTGTTTGGACGATGCCGTGAACCTGTCAAAAAAAGACAAAAGTCGTCACCCCTTCATGGTCGAAGCGAATCAATGGCATGGGTGACCCACCTTCCGTCAACGTCCAACATCAGACCACATTTTCCCCATTCTCTCAACCCCAGCCATTTCAGCCATTCAAGCCGTGCTCACCTCTCCCAGATCTTCCTGTCACTGCGACAATGACCTGTTTGATCCTTGGCACCTGGACTGGAAGCCCTTCTCGTGCTTCCAAAACTGGTAGAACAGGTTACCTTGGATACTCCCTTCCAGCTCCTTCAGTTGCATGTCGTTGGCCAGACTCGTCGCGCCAGGGTGCCGGGTACGGGGTATGGGGTTCAATGATTCAATGCGATCCATTGCGACCCCTACCGTCAACGACGTGTACGTGTACCGTTGAAGCAACGAGGTTCCCATGATAGGCCAACATGGACGGAGTTGTGCCCTTTTTGCCGTCCGACACTATGGATCCCGCATTGTCTTGGACTCTCGTGAGGAGAAAGGCAAAACCAGGTGGCCAACGTAGGTCGAGGTACCAAGTATAGGCACACCACTCGTCACCACACTCCATGCCGTGTAGTACGACGAAGGAAAAGGAGGGTGGTTGTTATAAGAGACAATGCCCTCCTGGATGGTTCCGTTCTTGGTTCTGCCCCTCCTTCGATCATTGTCACCATCATCATTCCAAGTGAAACCCCAGACATCAACCGCGGGTTTCTTTCTCATAACCACCCAACTACACCTGGCCACCTGATTGGGTACCTACTTACAACACTACACAACACACCTCCTCTTGTTCGTAGAACTCCAGCGGGAACTTGCCCAGCATGAGTAATTCGAACGAGCTCGAGGTCGAGAGCATCAGCCCCTACGGGCCCGCTCGCTCGACAATCAAGGGAGAACCACTCACCAAGGAGGAGATTGACAAGTACAATGACTTCTTCAAGGCCAGCTTATATCTGAGCTTGGGCATGATCTATCTCCGCGAGAACCCCCTTCTCAAGGAGCCTCTCGACACAAAACACCTCAAAGCCCGTCTCCTCGGCCACTTCGGCTCCGCACCCGGCCAAATCTTCACGTGGATGCACTTCAACCGTCTGATCAAGAAGTATGATCTCGACTCCATCTTCATCTCCGGCCCTGGCCACGGTGCTCCCGCAGTTCTGTCGCAGGCATACTTGGAGGGTACATACTCAGAGGTCTATGCCGAGATATCGGAGGACGAGGAGGGCATGCAGAAGTTCTTCAAGCAATTCTCCTTCCCTGGCGGAATCGGCTCGCACGCCACTCCGGAAACACCAGGCAGCATCCACGAGGGTGGTGAGCTAGGTTACTCCATCTCTCACGCTTTTGGCGCCGTCTTCGACCATCCCAACCTGATCGCCCTGACAATGGTGGGTGATGGCGAGGCCGAGACTGGCCCGTTGGCAACATCGTGGCACAGCACCAAGTTCCTCAATCCCATTACCGACGGTGCCGTCCTTCCCGTCTTGCACCTGAATGGTTACAAGATCAACAATCCTACGATCCTCGCCCGTATCAGCCACAAGGAGCTGGAGAATCTGTTCCGCGGCTACGGCTACGAACCATGCTTTGTCGAGGGCGACGATGTCGACTCCATGCACCAGGCCATGGCCGCAACACTGGAGCACTGTGTCCTAGAGATCAGGAAGTTTCAGCAGAAGGCTAGGGAGTCCGGCAAGGCCTTCAGGCCTAGGTGGCCCGTCATCATCCTTCGCAGTCCCAAGGGATGGACCARTCCCCGCAAGATCGACGACAAGTTCCTTGAAGGGTTCTGGCGTGCTCATCAGGTGCCCATCACAGACGTGCACGAGAAGCCCGAGCACCTCAAAGTTCTTGAGCAGTGGATGAAGAGCTACGAGCCAGATCGTATCTTCAAAGATGGAAAGATCAGCGAGGATCTCAAGGAACTCTGCCCGACTGGAACGAGCCGGATGAGTGCCAACCCCGTCGCGAACGGTGGCACCATCAGGAAGGCTCTGAGGATGCCCGACTTCCGCAAGTATGCTCTCAAGGTCGACAAGCCGGCGTCGACTATGGCCGCTAGCATGACCAACATGTCCACCTTCCTCCGAGATATCATTGCCGAGAACCCTACTAGCTTCCGACTCTTTGGCCCCGACGAGACCGAATCCAACAAGCTCGGGAAGGTTTACGAAGCGGGAAAGAAGGTCTGGCTGGGTGAGTACTTTGAAGAGGACAAGGACGGCGGTAATTTGGCCCTCGAGGGTCGTGTGATGGAGATGCTCTCAGAACACACATGTGAGGGTTGGCTGGAAGGCTACATCCTCAGCGGTCGCCACGGTCTCCTGAACAGTTACGAGGCGTTCATCCATGTTATCGACTCAATGGTCAATCAGGTATGTTTTCCTCTTTTTATCACCACATGATACATCACTGACATTGGTTTCAGCACTGCAAATGGCTCGAGAAGTGCTTGGAGGTCGAATGGCGTAACAAGGTCGCCTCTCTCAACATCCTCCTCACCGCCGTCGTCTGGCGTCAAGACCACAACGGCTTCACCCACCAAGACCCTGGCTTCCTCGACGTCGTGGCCAATAAAAGCCCCGAGGTAGTCCGCATCTACCTCCCGCCCGACGGCAACTGCCTGCTCTCCGTCACGGACCACTGCCTGCGCTCGTCCAACTACGTCAACGTCATCGTGGCCGACAAGCAGGAGCACCTACAATACCTTCCCATGGAAGACGCCGTCATCCACTGCACCAAGGGCATCGGCATCTGGCCACAATTCAGCAGCGACCGCGGCGAGGAGCCGGACCTGGTCATGGCCTCGTGCGGCGACATCTCGACGCACGAGKCCCTGGCCGCCATCGATTTGTTGTTGCAGCACTTCCCCGAGCTCAAGATCCGCTGCGTCAACTGCGTCGACCTCTTCAAGCTGATCTCGCACGACCAGCACTCGCACGGCCTGACAGACGCCGAGTGGACCTCCTTGTTCACCGACAACAAACCCGTCATCTTCAACTTCCACTCCTACCCCTGGCTCGTCCACCGTCTGACCTACAAGCGGCCGGGCTCCCACAACGTGCACGTGCGCGGATACCGCGAGAAGGGCAATATCGATACGCCCCTGGAGCTGGCCATCCGCAACGGTACGGACAGGTTCAGTCTCGCGATGGAGGCTATCGATCACATGATGGGCCTGCTGGGAAACCGCGGAGCGGCGGCGAGAGAGCAGCTGAGGAACGAGCAGCTTAAGGCTAAGGCCATGGCGTTCGAGGTCGGTATGGATCCGCCGTTTTTGAAGAATTGGACGTGGCCGCATACGGGGTTGTGGAGTAAGGGGCAGCCGAGGGTGGCTAGTGAGCAGCATCTTTAGTGAGCGGATGAGGGAGGGACGGGATAGAAGGCTAGAAGGTCTTGATAGAGGATGGAGCATTAAAGATATCGAGTGAGAAGGAGGGAGGGGAGGTAAAATGGCGTTTGGAGGCCATGAAAAGGGTGGATGTTATTATGACTTGATGATATTGTACTAGGATTGTTGTTCTTTCAGTGAATAAATTTCAGGTTTTCTGAATTCCATTTCTAACAAATTTTAGTTGAAGCTTGCATCACAGCACATGCATGCATGCATGCTATGTATTCGAGCATTGTTAATGTCAGGAACAACAACATGTTCGTCGAATGCAACAAACTGCAAGCCTGATAGTCGGTGACAAAAGGTGGCATATAAACCCACTTGCGCGACCCGATTTCCAACAACCAACTACGACAGTTGCCTCACAACTGTAAATCTTCCGTAGTATAGTGGTCAGTATGTGAGCTTGTCAAGCTTGAACATCTCAGTTCGATTCGCTCGAGACCCGGGTTCAATTCCCGGCGGGAGAGACCAACATTTCTTTTTGCAAGTTTTTGATATTGTATTCCATTTTGGGACAATGCCCTTTTTCGGTTTTAGTTTTTTTTCTTTTTGCCTAACTTCTGTCCGTTCCATGTCTCTTTTCTTTTCCTCGCCCGTCTGTTGGAAAATCTTAAAGGAACTCATTCAAGATTCGCTACATACAGTGTTTTTGGTAGCATATCTGCGTTGTGGCTCAACTTGTCCTATTGACTAACCAAGTCCGATATTGCAACTTGTAAATTTTTGATTATCTAATGAAAGCTTTCGTGTCACTAAATGATTTCCACTCGACATCTCAAGACTCCAGTCAAGTTATTGCCAATGCATCTGGTTTCCCTTCCTTTGCCTAATCCGATTCCGAATTGGTTCCTCCCAACATATCCAGCTCCGAAGAAGGTGTGACTGCCATCCTCATCCAGCATTCTATCATTTGCACGCTTTGTTGAAAAGCGCAGCGCGAGTCAGCGACACAAAGTGTTAGAAACATGCCTACATAAGGTCTTCTTCCGAGCATCGCAATCAACCAATCATGGCAGCTTTCAGCTGCCCGGCTAGCTCAATCGGTAGAGCGTGAGACTCTTAATCTCAAGGTTGTGGGTTCGACCCCCACGTCGGGCTCAATTCCCGGCGTTTACGACGCCTTCTCTTTTTTTTTCTCTTTTTTTGCCTCTTTTTTCTCCGTTTTAGACGTTTCCATTGTTCTTTTTCTGGAGCTTCTTTTTTTCAGCGTTTCTTCTTTCTTCTTCGTCTACTCTTCAGTGTCGCTTTGGCGATGTTTTCACCCTTTTTTTTTTGTTCGCTTTTGGTAGTGAAATTTATTTCGTCGCGGATTCCAGCTGGAAGAGACACTTGGTGTGGCATTCATAAAAAAGCGTCATGAGGGGAAGTTCACCAAAGCGAAAGCAAACAGACACGGACAGACGTTACACGACTCGACTACCAATTCCGCCACTCGGCAGTTGAGGTTAGTGAAATCGCGCGCAATGACATCGCGAATTCCCGTGACATCGCGATACCAGACGAAAACGGGTTCGAGCGCACGGGAACTCCAACTCCCGAGCTTTCGTCTGAAGTGTAGAGGGCATGGGACCTGCTTATGTGTGCAATTGCGCTGGCATTGTGTGCGTACATGTAGGTACCTACACAGTGTGCACGGAGGCACGCTCGAGGCACGGGTTTTGCAGTGCTATGAAGAGTTACTGCGTGTGCGCGGTAGACCACTCTTTATTCCCGTCCCGCTCGAGTGGGAGAAGGGATCCTGGGATCTTGGGAAAAGACGGGGGATTGTTCAGATTACATAAATCCTTACAATTCTTACAAACCAAGGTCTGTGCTGTGTTTTGTTATGCGACGGACGGGACCATTCCGGCCTGGCTTTCTGGTGGTTTACCCGTCCGTAAGCATCCAGAATTACTTCGTAATATTTTCCGGCCGTGGCTTGAATCTAACGGGCTGGCTTCAGTGGCTTGTGCCAAAATCATTACTGGACACTTGTACCATTTTTCGATGCCGCGCCCGGGGGAAGGCTGCCGACGTCATATTCACGACGGTGGTGTTGTCGACAAAGAGGATTTTCGTCGAGGTACCGTGTGTGGTCCCAGGAGACCAGCAAACGAGGCACCTTACAGATGGCCGTCCTAACTCCGGCCCTACAACGTCTTCGTTTGGGTCTATTCCGTTGAGATCGCTTGGGGTAGAGTGTAGATGTTGTCAAGAAGCATATATTTGTTCGCTTGGACGTCGATGGTCGGGGTAAGCATGTATAATGACGAAAGCATGAAAATCCAATGGATGTCTGCGGAGGGGATTCCAGATTTGCAGAATATCTCAGAACAAGAGAGACGAATGATCGGTGTTGTGGAAGGGGAGCAAAGTCTCCGGCCAGACCTTCAAAGGTGCCGCACAACGTACAGGTAGGGTGTAAGTGATAAAAGATAACGAAGAGTTAAAACTCCCCGACGGGAAGCGAGGGGACGGATCGGAGATGATTTGCACTATACCTCACTAGAAATCTGTAAGTGTACTTGACCAAGGCTGAGACCTATGAAAACGTGCTTAGCGCATGGTGGTGGACTTGAACTTGGCCTTGAGCTTGACTTGTCTGCTGTAGTAACGGCGCTGCCAAGAGCTGCTACACTAGTAGCGTTGTAAACCCGCTCAAGGACCGGGATAAATGATTGGCATCAAAGAGTAAAAGGAGTCTCGGCGCATATGGGATGGAAGCGCTCCGTTACATCAGTGGGGTCGAGCTAAAGTCGGCACGGGGGTAATAGTAGTAAGGCTCCAAATATTGATGTTAACGTGCAGGTCGCTTACAATGGCAATGGCATGTGAAGTGCCTTCTCGTGGCCTCAGTGACTTGCATGTCACAAACTGTCAACGTTGGCGGCTCCACAGAGGCAGGTACTGACTGCTTGGTTGACAGCCGACAACTTGCAGATAGTCGCACCATTTGGTCCTTGGATGATGCTATGGTAGCGGATTCTTGAAGATCAAGGGATCTGGAGTCATACGGATGAACGGGACTGAATGGAGTTGCGCGACCCTGAGATTTGCGGTTCTCGAATTGTCGTCGAAAGAGGATGACATCAATTGGAATTTGGAGAGCAATTAGGAATTTGTGAGAATCGGTTGTTATCGATAAGGGAGTGTAAGAATGACGCAACGGTGGAGCGGGGCAGGCACGGCACAGGTGGGGACAGCGGACGGGAACCAAAAACGTCAATCGTATGGCAGTGGAGCATGGCATTCTGAAATCCCATACGCACCTTAAACCCGGAAACTTTTCAACACTCCAACTGGCAATCTTTCCCCCTCGAGGCCCCCCCTTTTGCTCGTGTTCCCCAACCTGCCGAGCCTGCCCAACCGCTCGGGTTGCACTCGAGTTTTTCATCGCCACGGGCAAGTCTCCGACGACTTGTCACTTGCTAGTTCTTGCTAGTTATGGTGATTCCAAGCCATATTTCTTCTCGGTACATCGAACACCGCACATTACAATGGACGTCGGGGGGAGGCAAGCACAAGGCAAACTCTTTGCGGGAGCTTTTCTCCGGGCGATTGGGTTAGCTCTGGGCCGGTGCATGTGGCAACAGCTCTGGATGCATGGTAAACTTTTCTCCTGCCGCTCAATATGGTAGCGTCGTAACCAGAGTTGAACCTGAAGAGGTTGGAAGCACTGCATTAGAATTGAAAGGCAAAGAGAAGAGGAAGCTTCTGAGCGGAGAACAACTGGTATGGATTCAGACATGCGGCCTTGGGATTGTCTTATTGGCCCAGCGAAGATATAAGAAAGAAGTGGGGTTTGGAGAATTGTTAGTACATTCTGAACGGGCACGTACCTCCCACGTCTCCAGCTGCTTCCAGTGCGCACTGTCCTTTCTTGGCTGTTTGACCGGAGCAAATTCTCCGGACCACCTTGAGAACAAACAATGACAGCGGTCGGGAACCAAGTCCAAGCAACGACAACGGCCAGAGATAATCGGCAGCACAACAGGGCGCCAACACCCTGTTCAACCATCACGACACTGAAGCGGCGATAGCAAAACCTCGATGGAATGCATCGTGAAAACGCACAGTGTTATGCTCCCCTTTACATATGTTGCACGTTGTGTGGTTGTCAATGCCAATTCTTCTGGTAGCTCGGCTCCCTCGGCAATTCGGCATCACATCGATTTGATACAAGCCGAACTTGACCGGTAATCACCATCTCGATTTCAAGTAACATCCGGAAATTCCCATTGTTCGCCATCTACCCATGGTGAAGCTACAAATCTGCTGTGCGAAGCACATGCTCACCTTCTTTTGTTTAAGTTGTTGAAACTCTGCCCAGCTACCTGACTTCTCCACCGAGCTACCCCTGGACCCTAACCCCTGTCTGTCAACCGTTCAGACACTTCATCTGAAGCTGGAATTGCTGGATACGCCCACTCGGGTCAAGCTGGACCGCGTCCAGCATTCATTATCCCACCAGGCTGCAGTACAACATCATAAATGCTCACCAGGCCCTTGCTGAGCTGCTCAAGCTGCTGTCAAGACATGCTTCCAGAGCAGTTTTGTGCAGCAAACTAAGGCCAGGACCCCTTGCAAATGCTGCGCTGCCGTCAGCTTTCAGCAGTCAGTAGATGACAGTCTGTTGAATCGTATAAGGTAAGGTATCGAAAGATGAGGACTGACGATCCCATTAATAACCTCCCTGCTACGTATCTTTATCGGTCCATAGCACTGTTTTGGGAATTGAGGCTGTAGCGTCAACATGAAGTAGCGGGACCAGCAGTCTACGATACGGGCCGGCACCAGCACCATCCACTGCCCGTATCCAGCTTCACTTTGGCGGTAACCACAACCACACTCCCCTCGGGGTCTTGAGAAGACTGCGCCATGCTTCGAGATGAAGCCGGGGCCTTGTGTTGATTTTATTTTGCGGCTCTGGATTGATGTGTTTTAGCATTGTGTAAATGCTCCCTCTAAATGAACAGGCCCCATCGAGGCTCATCGGGCTCACAAGAGGTTGATCGACATTGACTGCCAACAAATTGGGAGACGTATTCGCCGAATTGAGTTGTGATCTACGCGAGACACCAAGACAACTAAGCTACTCGAGGATTCTGGACCTTTTCGAAACGAGTGACCAAAACAGAGCGTCAACATCGGATGAGCTTACCTCACAAGCTGTCACGACCAAGAACTCGGGAAGCTACCAAGAGACTTCAAGAGACAGCTGTTTACATACAATAATTTCCCCTGTTCGTGCATGTAATCCGGGCCAGCACTTGACATGCATTTAGAGGGTACATGCATTTACATTGCCATGCCAAGACTGCCTGGCCGCCCTAGCATAGAAATTTTAGGAGATTTTAGGGGGTTAGTATAGCGGTTAGGCCCTAAAAGGTCCCTAAGAAAGGGGTCCAATAAATGCATATACACCAATTTGGCAGGCAATCTGACATGCAAATAGTAGTTATGCAATTGCGCATACTAAATAATTGCGGGACTGCCAGCTGTAAACATTTAGAGGGTGTTATGCACTTTCAGGTGCATGCACGAGCAGGGGAAATTACTGTAGCGGGCACCAACGAGAGAGTGGCAGTGCATGGAATCTCCAACTTGAGCTTGAGCTCGGCATGCAAGCTGTGGTGCCGCGACGCCCTGAACAGACCTGGGTGGTCCTGGCATGTGTCTTCACGAAAGGGGAGCTGGATTCCCAACAACGGGAATGTGGTCCGCCAGCTCTGGATGAAGTAGGTATAGTCAAAAGAAGGGTAGCACATGGAAGATGAACATAGTAAAGACCGAAGCTCGAGTGCTGCAACTGCAACAGCTTCTAAGCAATGTCAGGACACGAGACATTGAAGCTTCTGAAGCTCTCCAAAGCTCTCCATCAAGGTACCGAACTTGCGAAATCAGAGCGGGGCAGTGGGCACCTCAAGTGGACTAATCGAGGGGTACGTACCTTAGTGGGCAGCCGCAGTCGTCCCTAACCATTATATGATTGGCTACAAGCACCGCCCGCACAGTCCTACAGTGCGCTTTCTGAACGTGGCCGGTACTTCAACCACGACTGGCGACATAACAGGCACAGCCAAGTCCTTGGAAGGTTTGCAACCACAACGGCGATCGAGATCGATCAACACTCGGGTGTTCTTGTTGTCTTTCAGCGGCTCTGTGGATCGCGTTTGGATCGAACGAGCAGCCAAACACAGCCAATCCCGTCGACCACACTCCGGACCGAAACAGCGCCGCCCACTTCCTACGCCTTTTGAGTCTTTGACACTCCGCCCATCCCAGGAACGGGCAGTCGACGCTGTCCCAATGACAGTCCCCGTCCCCCTTGTTGCCCTTGTTGCCGGCTAGTTTCCGTCTCCACGACTGCTGCGGTAGCTCCAGGTAGGCAGGAGGCGTCCTCAAATCCTGTTCTCCCTCATCCGGAGCAACAGTTACTTCTACGCTTCTGCTTAGTGAGCACTTCCACGAACAAGGAGCCAGCCAGGGAGCCAGGGACGAGAAACACGACGTTGGACTCGCCCCAGACCGAAAAGCCAATCCAGTGGGCCTAGAGGTACCAGGCATTACAATACCGACAGAGCCAAGTGCGAGGAGATCAGGAGAGATACTACCGGTACTGCGTAGAGAGCGAGGGTCAGCGAGGGTACCTGCCTTCTCCACCTCCATGGATGTCCGCTCGCCCTTCCAGGCTTGCGTCAAAGGTACCGACTTGTCCAAGATCCCGATCTGGGCGGGTTCGTTACGCATCCGCCGTACTGACTGGAAACAGACCTGCAAACACGTCAGGTTCCCAGCGTCGAAATAAAACACCGTTTGCTCTCCTCCTAACCCCCGCTTGTCCCAAATCTTTTCCCACCGGTACACAAGTTGACATTCCATACCTAGTCCACCACCACCAGTTCCGATTACCCCGTCTTCGCCCTTCTCGTACTCCCAGCCCCCGCTACTCCTACGGCCCACGAGCTTCGGCATCCATCAAACATACTACTATTATTCTTAATATACCAATACCGCGTGGCCCAAGTGTCTCGTACAAACCCTTTATACTCGCTCCACCGCCCCGTGAACTCTTGTTCCATACGCTGTGTGTGAATTCCTCGACTTCCGAAACAACACTTGGCGAACCAGCATTCGACGATCCACACCATTCACACGGCACGACTACCTTACCACCGAGGTCTAGGCACAGATATCTTGTCTCAGACCCTGTATCACCAGTCTACCACCCATTGGCCTACGGTGTATACTCGTATAAACAGAGCCAGGAGCGAGGGTTCCCTGACAGGCATTAGCCATGGCACCGAGAGATCCGAGAGTCAAGCAGAAGGGAGGGAGCATCTCCCAAGCCAGCCAACCAAACCCGACGACAATGGACAGCATCGAGGTGAACACAACAGAGAGAGTCAGATCAAAGGTTGTGGCCGGCCGAACAGAGAAGCCAAAGCCAAAGGTACGCCCACCATTCATCAGTCCCCAGGGATACACGACCAGCAAAGCTAACCCCACAAAAGCCTCCAGATGCTCGAACCCACGAAGCCAACCAGGAACGGGCCTATATCGCGGCCTCTCGTCGCTCAGACCGCAGTCTCGAGGCCCGTATCCAGTCAGCCAGGTTGGCATCTGAGATTCACAAGAAGCGTACCGGTAAGGGCTTCAAAATCACCACTGAAGCCGTCTTGAATGACGCCATGTACGAGGAGGAAGAGGAACCCAGAACAGCCCGACTACCATATGCCACCGGCAACTTTCAGAATTTCGCCTTGGAGCAGCATTACCAGAGGGTCAATGCCCAATTTGCAGAGGCCTTCCCAACTCTACTCCGACCCCCAGCGATGCCTCTTGTCCCACAGTACATGCCAATGCCCCAGCAGCGAACAATGTCGATGATGTCCATGAACTCAGCTCCTTCTTACGGTCTCCCGCCAAACCATGGCATGCAGCAGTTCCACGAGAGGACACAGTCGGCCCCAAATGTCCCTTTAGTATCAGCAAACTCAGCCAGTCAAGCAAGTCCTGATATGCCCCACGGCCTTGGCCAGAGGACACAGTCGCTTCCTGTTATCGCGCCCATATCAACCAATTCGCCGGCTCTCTCCGTTTCCCATCGTCCTGCCGGCCCTCACACGAGAAACTCGTCAATGTCCGAGTTTTCGACACCTCCGGCTCTCACACCAAGCGTCGGCGACGGGACACCTCCGCTACCGGGACTTCTCACTCCGACATTTGGCCATGACAACTTCGATAGCTCGACGACATTGCAGCCTCGCTATCGACAGTCATCAGTTGCCTCTACCAGATCCGACGTCCCTCTTACTCCACAGTCAGCGATGTCCGTAATATCGACGACACAGTCAGGCCATTCCGCCGCTCTCCCCAAAGCTTCGACGGATGGCGTGAACCAGCTGGCTAGTGAACCCCAGTTCTATCCCAATTATGTCGATGGCTCTTTTGAGCATTTTGACGACATGTATAACAGCCTGTCACAACAGCCTCTCGATCTGGACGAGTCACGCTCTTTCTATCCGTCATTTGCACAACGGGACGAAAACGCATCAATTTTCTTTCAATCCCAGGCAGAGAAGCCCAAGGAGCTCGACACAGAGCCTGATCCACTTGTGAACAATGATCACGACACGTTTGTGGACTGGAATGGTGGCGACGTGTAACGTTGAGTAATATTGTGATTTTCTTTGGGGTCCTGCTATCGCTGAGCATTGATAAGTGACGTGACTAAAGACATGGAGCAGAGCAGAAAACACCACTGCTTTATGCTGGAGTATTGTGGGTATTTTTATGCAATTATATCTGGGAAAGATAAATATTTGCCGGTAAAGACAAAAAGCTTTCAACGGCCAAGGAAAATCACTTTTTATTAGCGGGGAACAGGGAGTTTGGACTGGGACAGTCCAGTGGGATGGCATACTGCTTGTAATGATATAAGAGCCTGATCCAGAGCGCAGTTATTTTGGTGACCGGGTGAGAATTCGGACCCAGCATCTAGCAACTATCTACTGGGAAATCAATGTACAATTTTCTGACGAGTTACGAACTTCTGATCCAGTGAACCTGGGGAGCAAAGCGGATCGCCACTTGGCGTGGTAAAAACGAATAAAATTCAAGTTGAAGCGATCAAATACTGCATGACAATACTCACTATGGTTGCCCTGTTCTGGCCTGAGATCTTATGAGATGTAGCGTGAGTGTTAAGTGGTTGAGTTAGTCGGAAAGGAAGTGAGTGAGGGTGAAAACACACAAATCACAGCTGAGAATGCATCACTTAGATGGTATAGATGAAAAGATAGCAAATCTCATGTTGCCAGACTACTCTACAGTGTGCCGACGAGACACTCGTCTCTTGTAAGTTAAGCGGCGATGACTTCCAAATGTCTTCCAGTAAACGGCCAAGACACTTGCTTGAGCTAATGAAGGCATCTAAGGCTTCAATATAGGCCTCTAGAGAAGTATGAATGCCGAAAGAAGAACGCAAAAGGGATATCAAGTGGTCTACAATGCGTTAATCCCAAGCCCACATGCATTTCCAAGAACTATAAAGCTGTACAAGAGAAGGAAAATGCGTTTTGGACCGGTGTGAACCTCTGTTGTGGCGTCGTGAAAGTATGAAGGCCATGTCTAGACCTTGCTGGGCATGGATTGGTAGGTAGGTACACAAAGAAGAAAGAAGAAAAAGTGAGAGAAAAGATGAAAATGAGCAAAAAAAGAGGATGGAAAGCAAGACTATTAGATCATACATCTAATAGCTGGAGCGAACTTGAAAGCAAAATGCCCAGAACCAACTATGGTTGGAGGTTTAGAAAGAAAAGCTGACAAGAGGCAGGAGTTAGTAACGGCAGCAACATCATCAGCAAGGCAGAATAGAAAACCTGAAAGATGACTCACAACTTTTGCTTCCGCTCCCTCTAGTGGTTCCTCTTCTGCCTCTTCACCAACAACTCTTCAAACCCAGCATCCAGCGCCGCCTTCCTCCGCCGATCTTTCTCGGCCTGGGTCACCGGTTGTGGAAAGAAAGGGAAGCCACGGTCCTCGAGCCTGGGTCCGGATCCGCCAGGTTCGGTGTTGAATCCGGGCGGGAATCCGGGCGGCGGTCCGGCTGCAGCGGATCTGGGTGTGCTTGCGGCGGTGGTTCGGGTTGTGGTTGCGGCAGCGGAGGCGGTCATTGACTCCTGGGGACGGCCCCATTCTTCCGGAAAAAAGCTCAAACCGAACGGCGTCGGGCCTGGATGTGGGGTTACCGTACGCAGGTAGAAGTCTCTTGCGTCGCTCGTTCCAAAGGAGGAGGAGGAGGAGCCGAAGTCGTAGGCGCCAGTGCCAGCACCACCAGCGCCAGCCTGCTGGGAATCATACAACTGAGGTGGCTCAGCTGTATCCGAAGCAAACGCATTGCGCCTAGACGAGACCGAAGGAGGGCTGTTGAGATTAATGGGCTGTGAACGTGAGCCCTGGGACTGGGTGTGGAAGTTGCCGTTGCCGCCACTGCTGCTTTTGTTGGTTGTGAAACCGAACTGAGATGCTTGTGAACGGAGGATCCTGCGGGGCGGAGGGGGAGGGAGACCACTCGGATACTGGTCGTATCCCTGTTGGCGGGAAAGAGAGGGTTGGAAGTGTTGGGGCTGTTGAGAGGACCGAGAAGCGGCCCTGGGGCCGGGAAAATTGTCGGGGAGCGCGAACTGCGAGGCGCGAGGAGTTTTGAGGTCATCATCGCTGTTGCCTGTGGGAGCGCCAGAAGGCCCAGAGGAAGCGGAAGTACCGCCCATCTCAACATCTATGGGGTTGTTCCTGCCACCTGTAGTATGGATTTCCAATGCTCTAGCGCGATTGCCACTTCCAGCGCCAGAGTAAGCTCGAGGTCCCACGTCAAGTCCAAACCCATGTCGCCTCTGGCTCTGAGGCAGAACTGGGAAGGGCTCAACCACAGGTTCTCGGAAATCGGCACTCCGTCTCACGGGAGGAAGGTGTGTTGGAGGAGGCTGATGGGCCCCACCGGCAGGACCGAAAGGTGCGTCGGCGCGTTCCTTCCCTTTTCCTTTTGGGTCTTGCGATGAGGAGGAAGTAGGGGGCGCAATTAAGCCCATGCCGGCTCTGCGGGGCGGCGGCGCGTTGGAATCGGAGCCGGAGTCGCGGAAGTTGGTAGTGTCGTAGCCTGAGCGACCCATTTTGGCTTTGTTTTTGGCTCGTTCCTGTGCTGTTCTTTGATGGCAGTCTTGAAGGCTGGAGGAAGAAGTGGTGAAAGGGTTGTGTGTGTTCGGTGAGTGACTACCGCGCGTTGAAGCGGTTGGGAAGGCGCGAGTGGATGGTGAGGTGGAGATACTGCCCTCACAGGTGAGACGCGACTGAGGAGGGATGAGGAGATGCTGCGATGCCTTGTTCTGAAGGAGTCTGAGGTTTGACAAAAGTGTGCTTGTTGTTTGGTTACTTTCTGAGAGATGAAGGTATTACTTTGTGATGAAGCGCGAGTGGGAAGTGGTTGTGATGTGGATGCTGTTGATTGTGGTTCGGCAGAAAAAAGGAGTAGAGGGCAGAAGGAGGGGATATATAGAAGAGAAACGACCTGTGAATGAGGTATTGGGATCAATCATTCTTTGCTGAATATGTAGTGAACAAGAAGTGAGTTTATCCAGCCCTGCTATTGTTATCAGACTCCGTGTGACCGGTCCTGCTGCCTGAGATGGAGAGTGCTTGCGTCTCGTTTGTTGTTTTTGGTTCTTTGGTCCAAGCCAAATTGTGCACCAGTGTTTGTTTTGTGAATATCAGACGGAAGGAAGGTGGCCCTCGTCATAGTTACCGTCAGTAAAGATGGAATCTTAGCAAGACAGTTGGAAGGACCTCACTTGGGCAGCTCGACCTCTTCTTCCGGCCCTAGCCCATGGCCGGTAAGCAATGAATACTATTACGAAACCAAGACCTGGGACCCTTTGCTCATTTGACTAAGGTTTCTCGCTGCTCCTTTGAATGAGGTTCTTGAAGTTGGAGACATTGTGATGCGAATATGCGGCTGCAGTCACATCGAGAAGCATGAAAGAGATAGCTATCAGAGGTGAGCGATGAAGAAAACAAGAACCTGAATCAGGGCTACCTGCTCTCGAATTGAGCCATGTAATACTTTTTTGCATCCGAGTGAGGCATCCTTCCATGTAGCTATTTTATCGTTGCAAGTGTCGTTCCTTCAAATCCACAACATCAGCGGGAGAAGACAACCGAACTCCGGACAATGGACTCAAAGCCGGCATTACCGGGGCGCGGATGTAAGTTAGCTCTCCCCTACAACGAGTAAGAAGTTTTGAAAAGCCAGCGGGGATGCTATGATGCGTTTTCGGACAATGAACGGCGTTTGCTATGCTTCCGCGACCCTTTGTTCATTGTCTTGACGCCCCGGCAGACCTTCCGAAGGGGAGTTGAGATGTGCAATGATGATCGACGATTTATAAAGAACACCTGTTTCGGGATCTAGTTACTACTGGCGAACGTGAACTTGAAATCGTTGCTATCAACTTTTTGCTTCTGCTAGAGTAGCTACTTGACGAAGTTGTTTCCACCCCGATGTTATCTCCACCACAATGTGCCGACTGAATGTGACTATCGTGAGCTTTAGAGACTCCCGAGTGAATAGGTAAGCAACATGCCAAACACTCCCTTTTCCATCTTTGCGGAGAAGTTGGACCTAGTCCTCGACCGTAGTCAACTCTCCCTCCTGTGCCATATTTGATCCGCCTGTGCTGATAAGCAATAAGTCGCAAATTCAAATCATCGCGGTTGATGATTTGGGGGCCCCGTGAGCCGCTTCAAACTGAGCGGTGAACATCGTGACCAAACCGTGCCTATTAGCCCACTTTCCTGTTCCCTCCACCATGCATTGCAAGTACGATCCATTCCAAAGGCAACCCACTCAATCGCCCAGAATGAGTTCTTCACGGACTGGCCACAAAGAAGTTCCGTGCGCCATGAAAACAGCAATCTTCGGCGAACCTCGTCGGTTGTGGAAGGTAACCTTCAGGCGAGACTTGAAGCGACCTCCGGAATTCTCGCCATTACTCTTCCCGGCAATGTCGTCCACCACCACGCATGTCTTCTCATCCTGGATAACTTTGTACTCTCTAAGAGAATGAATTCCCTCTTCGAACTCGACTTTGATGGTCGCGGTTTTGTGGAGGGGGACGTCATAGAAGTTGGGCAGTGTGAAATCCTCGTCCAGACCGGCTTCTGGAAGGTCGTCAATGGTTCCCTTGTGGGCTTTCATGGCACTGTCAAGTGCGGTAGCCAGTCCTCGGATGTCAACAGACGGCTTCCCATGCCTGCTAGAGAAGCCTAAAACGTGGTTAGAATATAGCCACAACCCCAAAACGGAGAGATCTGGGTTCCTTACCGAGGCACATCAGTTGAACGACCGTCGTCCAACGGCTCCAGATAATGGTAGTCCAGTTCTCGTCCCTGAATGCATAGTTTCCCAATTTGTGAGGTGCTGTTGGCTGCAAGCTACGCCAAACGCTGGAACAGTCCAGGAGGCACATGGCTTGCTTCATCGCTAGCATTGCGCCGATATGACTGGTGCACTGGGTGACCTTGAGCTGAAACGCATGGAAATTGGCACCGCAGGAGAAGTGAACGACCTGCTCAAAGCCAAGGGGTGCGTCGATAAAGGCTTCGCTGAGGGAAAGCCGCTCAAGCGGAACCCCGGGAAGATTCAGCCGACATATAGCCTCCAGTATTGCCGCGTCTAGAGGAAGGAGAGTGGTGTTTTCAGAGTCTCCCAAATCTTCGTTGAAGCCCTCGGCGACGAGTGACTCGAACAATCGAGTAGGCCCAAGCTGCCTCGCAATTTGAGACTTGGTAAATGACATTTTCTTGCCAAGATGATGTGGGATGATGGTTGTGTAGTTAATACGGGGGTTTTGCTTGCTTGAGGCGACTCGATCAACGTAGCTCGGGTTTATGAGATCTTGAGTTGAGAGGAGAGGGGAAGGGAGAGAGGATCTTGCTAAGTGGGAGAAGGGTAGGGTGACGTCTTTATAGTTATGGGAAGCGGGGGCGCGAAGCAAAAAGTCGAGAGTCTGAGCCTCGCAATTCTGCCTCCACAGTCATCTTGTCTCTCGCTCTAGTTAAGATGAAGATCGCAAGCCTCACTTTTTGACTGGCGAGATGTATTGTCTTTTCCTCGAGAGTAGTTCGGATGAAAGAAGGTTTCTATTCAAACAGCAAACCCAGGATAAGTACCAGACAGTGAGAGGATCACTCCTTCCAAGTAGCGTTCACTCTGAGATCTACCTACCACCAGACCCAGCACTTGCCATTGGGACCAATAAAGCCGAGAGATCTGGAAACGGAAGTTGTAGCCGTCTCGCATTTCGAACTCGAAGGTCATCCTATCTCTACAGAAGAGAAACCATCACCAGCCTCACTTTCTGTTTGCTTGCAAGATCCATTGGTTTTTTCTCACTGAAGGCAATTCAGATGAAAAGTTCCAGATAACACTGGAGTACCTGGCCGTGAGAGGAATACTCCTTCCAAGTAAACCAACAGAGCCAAGAACCTTTGAAACGGAAGTCCTTAACATCAGATGATAACCACCTGCTTATATGTCAAGATCAAAAATCGCTTGCGTCATCGGATCATAACCCAACCCCTCCCAAGAAGTTGAGGCAGTGATCGTGCAGGTGGATATGGAATGCAGTCATCTGATGATAACATCCTTATCTTCCATAGGCAAACCCGTTTCAGCATTTTGACAATGAGACGATCAACGACCTCACCGCTCAGTACCGCAGAGTGAACTGGTTATCTACATGTAGGCGAATAGCTAAGCGGGCTGTGAACCGAAGGTGAGTTCGAGGTCAACGACTAGAGGTGAGACTTGGGAGCCTTGACAGCAAAATGCAAACAACATATGTAGGACATAGGGAAATGGTGAAGATCGGACATGCCTGGATAGGTATGATCTATGACAAGATGACAGAGCGATCCTCTCGAATTACTCCTGGTTGATGAGCCTCTGTTTTTCACGTGAGTTTCTCACGACTGTTGCCAGCACATTATGCGCGAAAACCGGAGTTACCGATCGAATCGGTTCGTTGAAAGCAACCGGGATTGTCACGAGGAAAGATTGCAGCGAAGTCAATCACATGTGGGCCAAGATGTGATAATAGAACATGTTTTGAGCAGGTCTATAGTCTATTCTATCCCTTGTAAATTTCCAGGCCCCCGGAATAACGCCGTGTCCGTAATGCCGACTGGATAGATAGCCTCCTTGTAATACACCGCTGCCAACTTGCTATCCTTCTCTGCAGACTCATGCTGTTGTGTACCGGGTACACCGCATGTACATAATTCCGAAGAAATTCCTCCTTCTGTTGTACAACTGGAAGAAAAAGTGCCGTGAGCGATATATGCATCATCCTCCGACAGCAGTGCGACTGACTGTCATGTCCCTCGGTCTTCTCCTTCCGTTCCTTTCTCTCCAACCAGCCCGTGGCTAGCTCGACCATGACTGTATGCCAGTTTGACACCCCATCATGTCGTGAAAGCAGAAAATGTCGCAGAATATCCCCGACGAAAGGCAACCCCCTGTTGTGTGCAAACGAGGTGTGACACACCAAAGCACGATGACGCCGATGAAGGAATCCAACGTGATGGAAAGCGAAAGAAGCCACAAAAGCATATGCCGTCTAGTAGAACTCCTTTTTTTCCGATGCAAACCAGCGGGTGGTTCCTCCTCTATGCCGTGTTATCCCCCTCACACCTCAACTTGATGTTCCTTGGCCTCGGCCCTTTTTCTGGAAGAAGTGATCATCCAGTGCCCTGAATGCCGCTCTCCTTGGCCGTTGATGCGATGCAGCCAAGAAGACGGGATATCCGTGCCAAGCCCATCACCGCAAACGTCACTGCCACACGGGGACAGGGGCATCACACGCGGCTTGATGAACCGACTGGTCAATATCAGATGGTGGTGTCTCTGGGATCTGACATTTTGCGGTCGGTGAACTCTGGGTAGTCCGAGTCTTGTCGAGCAATATCGTGATGATGATGGTGGTACAAGACCGAGGTCTTGTTGACTACCGAACGCAGAGTACTTGGCGCCATGTGCCGAATGAATGGGATCGATCCACCAAAAAAGACAAGACCGACAAAAGGCAAACGATGCAACGCCAACGCAATGAGTGCAATGCAAGCCGAAACCCTAACCCACAGACGTGTTCGTAATGTGGTCCGAGGCCATTTCCCAAGCCCTAATGCAGACCAAAAATCGAGCAGATTCCATGCGTTTTCAGTGCCGAGAGCTCATCATCAAACCAAGTGTAGCTCGGTCTTGGTGCTTTGGTGGGTTTTGGCTGGTGCGTTGCGTGGCCGAACTGCTGAATGGAATCCGGTTTTGCTAGTCCATTCCTGATGGGCGTTGTTCAAGTGGTGAGGCGTTCGAAGCGGTTCAACCTTCGGGGGTTGTGAACCTCGAAGCTGATGACTGCGGGTTTGTCTTCGAAACTGATGTGTTGACGAGCCAAGGGTCTTTCGACGATCTTGATGGGTGTCTGAGTAGGCTTTGCAATCGATGACACCTTTGATAGGATGTGAATGCTATTATTGTCGTCGTTCAGGGAGCGCCTATCGTGGGGGTAGGGGGTAGGCGAGCGGTGGCGGGGCGACTTGGGCCTGCTGAACAGGAACTCGCCGCGCTTGTGCTGGTGTCTAGACATGGAGGAGCCCATTTTGGATGTTTGTTTGTTTCGAGTTGACTGAGTGGTGAAGTAGGTGTGGTAAGAGGATTGACTTGAGTGTCAAGAGAGATAGATATGGTAAATGTGTCTGACTGTGAGGGGTTTACCCAAAGAAAAGAAGCTCTGAAGACGTTGTTGTTGGAGATGTGGGTTGGGAATCGAAGTGGAAGAGCAGGAGGAGAGGCATGGGGATGAGGCCTTTAAATGTAAAGAGGATGACACTCGTCATGGAGATCACAAAAGCCAAGCTCAAGCCAAGACGCAGAGCGGGATATGGGCTGACGATGAAGATGGAGGAGACACGCGGACCCCCACCAGAATCACCAATGCCCGGCGCACAACCACGGGCATGGAGTCGGCGATGCAGCGAACGGTGGTGTCTTGGAGTGTTGCAACATGATGGACCGGCAGGATCAGATTGGCTCAGATTGGACCCCAAATGGCGCAAGTGGTGGTGTCTGGCAAGGGCGCTATGCCCATTCAGTGCCATTGCAGTCCACTGCAGTGTGGTGTCACGGGCGCGTGTTGTACACCTTGACGAACAGGGCAAGCTCGAGTTCCACTCCTCTTGCACCCTTCGGCACCTGTAGCTCAGCACCTCAGGATATCTGCTGCGGGGTTGCTGCCGAGTGCGACTCTTGCACTGCTCACGAGTTCACCACTATCCACTGCCAAGGGAACACACTCCGGTTGATGGAGATATCCGTTGCTCACATGAAGCTATTTTTGATAGTGTCATCATTTCCAGTTTGTCGATGCATGCCTGTCGCAAATCCGGGGTTGTAAGGAGGAAGTTGGGCCAAGCATCGCTACACGGGCCACCATGTCGCTTGGGTCTTGGTCTCTTGGAAACAGCAACAGCGACTGTCCACGCAACGGCGGGCATCTTCCGCTCCACGCAGTTGTTCACAAGATTGGCATCTCTTTCCGATTGACCTCCGAATCTCAACAATACCTAAGGTACCGATTCGGACGTGTTCACCTCGACTTTGCTCCTGCCATGAGCCACAGCACTGCACGCTTGGCGGTCTCTGGGCGGTCGCCAAGCCGACACCGGTGTTAATCCTCGCTGCAGATCCTTGGCTTGGCATCGTGACCCGCCGGCCCAATCGAGCGGCTCATCATCAACACCTCAACAGCCTGTGAGACGGGCAACTCTAACCTTGACACTTCCGTCTTGCAAGGTCCCGTCTTTCTGATCAAAACACAGCAGCCGACCATGATACGCACGCAGTTTCACAGCCTCACACAGCTTCAAACCACTGGGCAACCGCCAGAGTCTTGGTCCCAAACCACAGATGAAGCGCCAAGACGGGGGCTTGCCTTGGCAGATTGCCCATCGCGAGATCGCTCCATCGTCCACGGCCCTCGTGCCCTCAACGACTCGTCAACTCTGCCCTGCGAGGCCTGTGAAATACGCAATGTCCCAAGCCATTGCAGGTCCCAAACAGCCACCAGATAACAATCCCATCAGGGATCATACGCGGCTTCAAGGGGGCAGTTCAACCTTATCATGATGATCTGCGCTTCCAAGAATCTAGCGGCCAAACCCTCCTTTTACGCACACGAGTAATACCGACTATCGGTCTGCCTGGCACGACTTGGCACCAATATTGAGAACACTCCTAGGTCAAAGGGGTAGGGACTTTGATGTTTGCAATTTCACCGCCCAGAGCCAGGTCACTGACAGGAGGTAATATCACACTTCTTTTCCCCCCKCGACTCTACTACTCTAGAGTCGCGCAATGCCTCCCTGCCAAGAGACGCTGTGCGCGTCGACAACGATATGGACAAAACCTGACTGACGCAAACTTGAAGTAGCACAGCGATCCAGCGATGCGATACAGCAGTCGAGAGACAAACGATTAGGCCAAGAAATCCACAACTTGCTGGGCATCCACGAATTGAGGATGCGTCGACTAGATGGTTGCACCACAGTTCTCAGAGCAAGATCGGAATGGGGAGACGAAACGCCGGCATGGCAAATCTGACAGCCCGTCCGCAACATCCGAAGCCACGACGACGTCAATCACGACCGCCATATTCCACTTTGACTCTTCAAAGTCTCTATACGGAAGCCAAGCTCTATCACAGAAACCGCTGACAGCGGCCGCTCCTGAAGGTTCAACGAGCTGAAAAGTGGGCCAATCCGACCTCGTCTGAATAACAATTACTAACCCTAACCCTTACACTCTCCCATCTCGGACCCCCTTTTTCTTCCACCCCCTTTCTTCTCGTTCCAACGTTGGCACGCAACTGATATTACTACTACTTACCTCACCCTTAGCCGCAGCATCAAGATCATAATGACACCGGCCACTGAACGCCAAGCTCAACCAGTCCGCCATGGACGTGGCTGCCGTCACCACCACGCCTGTCAGCTCATCTCACGATGTAGTCCGAACTCGATACAGACAATTCGCCAAGCCGTTACATCTACTGCTCCGAACCCCTTGGCATTCCCCAGATTCGTGCAGATTGTCCGACGGATGTCTCAGACTCTTACCCATCTGTTCATTGTTGATAGGCAAGTGCCGGACGGGAGTGACGAAATACGAAAGACCTTGTTTCCCCTTCCCTTCCTACCTACCGAGCCTCCCGGTTGTTGTTTGCGAGAGACGAAACCACGCGGCAGTTCAAACGGACCTGAAGAATCTGGACCGATGGTTGGCACGCTCGTAAAAGTGCATTTTTGGAGATGAGTAGATGCCAGATGCCAGTCTTCCTCATCGCCAAGTCTTTGCAAGACACAGGTTCCGAGTACACGGCCGACTTGCTCCCAGGTTTACGGTCTAGACTGTCAGACCTCCAGAGAGTCTCAAGGAGATTTGAACAAGGAGCCTCCTCGTTGAGGCCGTCAAGGAGCGGGATTGCCCGCTTTCATTTCTTTCCGGATTTTGGGGAACAGCTTAAAGCATGCAGATATTGGATTGCTAACTCTGGAGAGGTTCGTTACCCCCAATGCTTCAGCCATCATCTAATTCCTAGCGCAACCACTGCCGATCTCGATATCACACCCTGCCACGGTATCCTGCCCACTGATAGCGCGCCCATACGCTCTTGGCGAAGAACTTGATCCTTTCACCAGACGGCCATGATATGTCTACGCTCACCCAGAACCAACGTCCTCCACAACCCATGACGCAAGTGCACAGCACGCT
The DNA here is from genome assembly GCA_009805285.1 of Neurospora terricola FGSC 1889. NCBI lineage: Eukaryota > Fungi > Ascomycota > Sordariomycetes > Sordariales > Sordariaceae > Neurospora > Neurospora terricola. The sequence continues at coordinate 280 of RANZ01000526.1, read as the reverse complement.
TACGTGCACAAACTGGTCGTCTACCGCCCGCTTTGCTTCTCGGAACCTAGAAACGAGCTGCCGTGTAGCTGACCTTTCATTCCTTGCCCTATCCATCCAGGGCACCGCTCAAGAGTTCAACACATAAACGTGCTCTCTGGGCCAAAGCGAAGACTTGTGGGCTGTTCGAATAACAAGCTTTGTCTCCGCTTTCTTTCGGCAGATCACTCTGAGCACGGTGTCGAAAGAACCGTCTGTGTATTCAAGGTCGTCCACCACGGTGTCGAAAGAACCGTCTGTG
>RANZ01000525.1:0-24431 GCA_009805285.1 Neurospora terricola FGSC 1889 | reverse complement strand
CACCTGCCAGAAACCCTACTTCATGTACGCCGCGCCGCGCTTCCTCAACTTCCCCGTCAACACGCACGTGCCCGAAGTGGGCATCTTGGGCCGCTCCAACGTGGGCAAGTCGACTTTAATCAATGCTTTGTCGGGCGCCAGCGGCGCCCGACAAAGCATTGATTAAAGTCGACTTGCCCACGTTGGAGCGGCCCAAGATGCCCACTTCGGGCACGTGCGTGTTGACGGGGAAGTTGAGGAAGCGCGGCGCGGCGTACATGAAGTAGGGTTTCTGGCAGGTGAAGATGTGGGTGGCGGCGAAGAGGGAGTTGGCGGTCGGAGCGGGAGCGGGGAGGGCGCGCTGGTTGGGGTCGTTGGAGGGGGGTGGGAGGAAGGAGAAGGATGATGGCGCTTTTTCGACTGGGCCTGTCTTTTTTATTTTCTTTGGGGTTTCTTTGGCCTTTTCCGATTGTGTCTCTTTGGGCTTCTCTGGTTGTTTCGCTTTGGGCTTCTCAGACTGTTTCTCTTTGGGCTTCTCGGGTTGTTTCGCTCTGGGCTTTTCTGGTTGCCTCACTTTTGGCTTCTCGGTTTGCTTCTCTCTAGACTTCTCCGGTTGCTTCGCTCTGGGCTTCTCCGGTTGTCTCTCTTTAGGCTTCTCCGGTTGCTTCGCTTTAGGCTTCTCCGATTGTTTTTGCTTGGGCTTCTCCGATTGTGTTGATTTAGGTTTTTCTGTAGATCGTGGTGTAGATCGTGCCGTCAGGCGTTGTCGTGCTGGGTTCGCTGTCGTGGAGCTGAAGAGACGGATGGAGGAGATCGGGGCAGCGACTGCGACAGGTCGGGAGGCTGCGAGTTGTCGGAGGACTAGACATCTTAGGTTGGGTGGCATGGCCAAAATACTGGCCATTGCCCTTTGGTTCGTCATATCGGAGTATGCTGCCGACGATTTCGGTTGTCGGGATCTTGTCTGGCGCAACAAGACAACAGTGATGGGGGGGGGGAGAGTCGCAGATTTCATCCGACTTTCTGTAATTGATATGCCATGCCAACTCCCGATAACACCAGCTTTGCCTGCCGCGAAGACTTGTTATCTTATCGATAAGCTGCTAGTGTCTGGGGTTAGGGTTGTAGGTGAGATTGATGGAGCTCTCTGGAAGCTCTGGACATTTTTCTGGAGCACAAGTCCAAACTGACCTCATCTTCGATCCGCAATCGCATCCGTCTCGTCGCGTCCTCCTCCAGTCCACACCCGCATTCTGCCGTCGCAAATTCTCCGATCTCCCAACCCAACCACCACCCACCACATCGTCACCCAACCAAAGCAAACGCCAAAATGTCTGCCGCAAAGACCAATATCCTCCATCTTTACCGCGCCTTCCTCCGCGAGCTTCCTCCCCGGCCCTTCCTCACCACCCCGCGCGCCCCTCTCCACCAGCGCCTCCGCGACTTCATCTCTTCCACCGCCGCTCCCGCCTCCGCCGGCGCTGTCACGCCCCTCCACAAGCCCTCCGTCGCCGAAGCCGAGCAGCTCCTTGCCTACCTCCAGGCGCAGCGGGAATACGTCACTTTGCTGGAGCGCTACAACCCCGGTATGGGCATGGACGAGGAGACGAGGGTCAGGTTGACGGCTAAGAGGGTGGGTATGGACCTGCCTAAGGAGTTTAAGGATGGCGAGGAGGATAAGTAAACTGTGGATGGTCAACCGCGCCATGACCGCATGCGGGCGGGTGTACAAGAACGAAGACTGTATTATTGCTGGGATTGGATGGAAGAAAGGCGTTCAGGGAGTTCTGTTTAGACGTTGGGATTGGGAATCCTAGGAAGACGATATTTGGAACCGCGACAATGATTTGGTTGAGGAGGAGTAGGGGAGTTGAGGCGGAATAAGATCGGGGTCGACTAATACGATCGGCGGCGATGGCATCGACAAAGACAAGAAGGCGCAAGCAAATTCAGTTGGCTGAACGGACGATCCGGACGAAATGAAAAGAAGGACAGACAGTTTAGGAAGGAAGGGGAAATTCAAAAGACCAAAAAAGTCAAAAAGCTCAGTCGCCGAAGCCTGGAGTTGAACTCGAAACCTAGACAACCTGCGAAAACTTACGACCTATTATACCACGCATCTGAAGTGTTTTCTGGCTCCCGCACACCATACCGCTGGGCTACGCACAAGGCGGAACGGGTACGAGAGTTATTGGGAGGTCTGGGATTGCGGCTTATATGGTCCAAGGTCCAAGGTACTGCCGCTGGATGTTCAACTGCTTGCCTTAACGACAACTGATAAATGCAAAGTATCTTGATCAACGAACTTCTGGTGCCGTCGAAATTATGGTTGGTGTTGATCAGTGACCAACCGGAACGGGGTGCTTGCTATGGTGTTGGTCATATCATAATTGGGAGTCCGCCTCCATTATTGTCCCGTTAAGCGCCAGCAAAAGCCGAGTCAACGACGACCTCACTCACAACGTCCTGTCCATCTCTGTCTCCAGGCTGTGTCTGCTTTCGCCATACTAAACAGCCCCTTTGCTTTCGCCCTGGCAACAACCCATTTCGTCGAATCCTTTCGTCTGAATCCAATATACTTTCTCCCTCATCAAGTCCTCGCACACCTTGGCAAAGTGAGACTTCCTGATGGCATCATCTACTCGTACCGGGGTCACTCAAGCAAACAGTTCACAATATGGGACTGAACTTGTCCTGCCTAAACAGGACCCTGTTCTTGAGGTTCCAGGCCAAGAGGCCTCAGTTCGAGGAGGGCCCTGTCCAAGATATCTCGGTTGAACTGCTACTTACATCTACAGACCACGTTTCCGCCGGTTTGACGCTATCGCTATCTTCTCGCAGTCTCTCCTCCACCAAGTCGGTCGAGTGTCCAACAGACTACCTGCTTGTTTTCCCACCAGAACCACCAGGAATAAATCCCAATCTTCAGTCCTTCCTCGCCTCCACTCATCCACTTGATGCCCGTGTTTTTTCATCCTTTTCAATACGAACAGACTCATCCGATAAATCACTTCGGCTTACATCAAACTAAAACTTCCATCTCTACCACCGGGTGCTCACCGACAACACTCGTACGCCTCCCGCAGCTCAGGGTTCTTCCACTATAAGAAGGCCTCTACTTCTCTTCTTCCGGCTTACAATCTTCTTCTCCTGGACATAAACGATATCTCCAACAAGCCTCGGGCAGGCCGGTTCGATAACGGCCTGCTCCTCTGCTGTTATCTTCTCTCACATCGTTTCCTATTATCCTTTCCTTCGCCGGACATCCAAACTTCCCTCAAAATATCATATTTCCTTCAACTCACCTTTCACACACCATCCGACTTCACTCAACTACAGCGGGTACCAAACTCGAACACTTCGTGGTCATCGGATCTGATCCGAGGCACCCTAACACCATCGACTGGGACAGCCTTCAACCAGATATCGAATTTCTACCAGGCGGTACGGATTTCCCCATCCATCACCGTGTGTACTCGGTCACTCACTCACATATTCCTGGCTAGCCGAGTATCGTCTTGTTCAACGCCGATTAACCCTCAACTGATTGATCCGTCTCTCTTTCACATCGAGACATCTGCAGAGGCAGAGGCAGGGGATAGCAGAACATGGACAACCTCACGCCACCACCCACTCTCAATGGAGACGTGCCACATCAAGAAGGGCACTGCACGAACTCGCAATGTGCCCGAGCTCATGGCATCCTAATTGGACTCAACGACACTCTCCGAGCCGAAAAGGCCGAAGCCCAAGAACAGGCAGATACTCTCAGAACAGAGAATGCCAGGTTACGGGCAGACATTGCCCGGCTGCGGGGAAGACAAAAGCACACCCAAAGAGTATGTATCAGCAAAGGGAACTTGGACACTGAAAAAGTACTGACATCAGCTAGACCTGGCCAAGAATGGTACGCCAACACCTTGAAACCGGAGAGCCGACATGGGATAAGGTATGCAGACAATGCAACAAGGAGGAGAACATGAGCGTGAAAATCAACTGGGTGCATCCAAACATCAAGTTTGTCACGCCAGAGGAAGGAGATGCGGCCGTTCCAGATCCACCTGGACCCGTCGACAACAGACAATTTAACTTCAATGCCCTCCCGGCCGAAGTCCAAGCCAGGATCTTCAAACTCTGGTTATTCAAAGAAGGCAAACTTATCCACGCCATTTCCCGACTCGATCCCTTCGTCCCAAACGAGGACTTTCCAGAGGAAGCGGCCCTCAGAGAGCGAAGTGGTCTCAAACATGTCTTTTTCTTCGGGGAGCGCAACTGTAGTATCGCTCACAGCGAACCCCCCAACTCCCTTCTCCGTATCCTTCTGGTATGCCGTCGATTCTACTTCATCGGCATTCACTGTTTCTATGGCCTAAACACCTTCGCCTTCTCCAGCCTCGGCGAGTTCCTCCGGTTCTGTCAGGGCAGTGGTCCAGCCCGCATAGACCGCCTCCAGCATCTCGAAATTACTTTAACCGGAAATCAATACCTCACCATTCCTCTGGACGAAAAGGGTCGTATCCCTTACTCCCGACGTACCTTCCCCTTAAGCTTTCTGCCCGATTGCCACCGTCTCAGAACGCTGGTGATCCATGTGAACGAATCGGGCAAAGATTACAGCCGTCGCCGCTATGAGAACCGGGACATCAAGGAGTTCATGGATGGCAAAACCGCTGGCCAGCCAAACCAGCGCAAGCTCCGCGCTCTCCGCTGCATCCAGGGAATAGATTATATCTATACCCTCCGCGGCCTGGAATGGATTCGGTTTTATGACCTTCATAAGGCTATCACATCGGGGACCGCTACCCGTGAGCCAGTAGCGGACTGGTCGTTCGTGGAGGACGTTACGAATACTGCTACTATGCAGAAAGTGCCTAGTCGTCGAGAGAGTTCAAAGCTGGAGAATCTGGAGCCTCTTTTCAGTGACAATGGCCAGCAAGAAGAGGCTTGGAACCCCGGCAGGGCAGATTGGGAGCTGGTCAAAAGCTTTTATATCGACAATGGTGGCACATGGTCGTATGACCAGTTGAGACAAGATGGACTCCCTCATGATGCTGATGTTCCGTCGCGTATTTCAAGACAGGGGCATTCTTCGAACTCGGGAAGCTCGACTTCTTCGAGCTCAAGCTCTTCTTCGGGTGGACCGCATCATGGGCGTAGAGGTCCGGCGATTCGGGGACGAGGGCCCCAGGGAAAAGCTGTTGCCGCCCAACGTGGTCAGGGTGTCAGAGGAAAGGCGAGCAGAGGTCGTGGAGGTCAAAATGCTAGAGGTCGTGGAGGTTGTTTCGCCAACGTCAACCTAGCACCGTCTCCGAGTATATCAGTCGACACTAACACTTCTATGTCTTCTGATTCTGGTTCATCTGACTCCGACTCCAATGATTCCCAAGGCATGGCCATGAGTGCCGCAGGAGGATCCATTGCCGATGCCATTGATCTCGGCGGCTCGGATTCTGATTCCAACACAGAGACCAACTCACCACCTACCGGAAGGGCCGGTAGTATGATAATCGAACTCTTGTCTGGTTCAGAATCCGACTCGGAGGAGGATAGCCTCTTCGTCAGCCAACACGACCACAATCACAACTATCATCACCGCGACCCCAGCCGTAGCCGCAGCCTCCACGGCAGCAGCAGCACAGGCGACGCAGCAACGCCGATGCTCATTGACGACGAAGATGACCATCAACCCAACCCATCACCCTCCCCCCGCCCCTCAGAAGCCCCAAGCATCACCGCCTCCGCCCCAGCCCGCCTCCGCTCCCTGACCCCCATGGGTTTCATGACCCCAATTATCATGGACAGGGGCATCTCAGTCCCAGCTAATCTTCCATTCCTCGGGTTTTCTTCCTCCGCCCCCGCAGCGATGTCAGAGCTGGGTTCTAGCTCCGGAAGGAGTGGCTCAAGACCAACAGGAGCAGGAGGTCCCCCAAGCTTCGCTTCGTTGCTTAACATCCAACCGGCGTCGGCGGCGGGGGCGAGGTACTTACCTCCTAATAACGCGGCGGCGATGGAGGCGATGGAGGCGATGTCTGCGGGTGCTAGTGTGGCTGCTTCGAGGAGGGGTTCTATGTCTATGTCTATGTCTAGGTCGGTTTCTAGGTCTGTTTCCAGGGTTGGGTCGTTAGTAAGTGCGAATGGGAGTGGAAGTGGAAGTCGAGCGGGGACGGCGTCTAGCTATAGACGGTCAAGATCGTCAGGGAGTTCAGGATCGGGGCTGTTTGTCACGCAGAGGCAGAGGCAGTCAGGAGGTAGTGAGAGGGATAGTGTTGATTTGACGAATGTTGATGAGAATGGTGATGATGATGGTGGTGGTCGTCGTGATTCGCCTGGGGGAAGTGGTGGAAGTGGGAATGGGAGTGGAATTGGGAATGGGGATTTGATGACGATTGAGGAGGAGGATGGTGACGAGAATGGGGATGACAACATGGAGGGTCGGGATAGTGGGTATGAAGGGGCGGATGATAGCGATGTTGAGATGGTGGATTCGGTTTCAAATTAAAGGTGGTGATGCGTTGGAGGATGGACATAACTGAACGAGTTCAAGTGAGCTTGCGATGTCTTTACTCTGGAGCGATATGCATGTTTGGTGTTGGGGTAAGCGTTGGGCTGTTTGGTTGATTGATACCCCTTTTCATGTTTTAACAAGATATCTACCTCTGACTACCGGCCGAGAGGGGAGAGGGTAACGGGCTCGCGGTTTGTTCTTTCTTTTTTTTCAGGGGGCGTATCTACCGGTCAAGAATGACTTGGCCTGCTTAACATACGCCCTGGATGATTTCTCAGATGCATATCTGGTAGGCTGATAGCCCTTGGGGGTGTCCAGAGATGCCTACCTAGCTTTCGCGCTGAAAGCTATTATCTGGGTCTATTAGCTATCCTCACAATCGATGATTTTTCCAATTTCCCTTTAAATTGCTAGAGGTAGCTTGCTGGTCAAACCTGTTGAGTGCCTACCTGTGGGAGTAACAGTGTGAAATGATATCCTCGTATGTTCTTGGATCCCTTCCCCAATCCCTGTATATCCGCTTCTTGTATCTTCCACTTTTTACCTACCCTTGAACCCTTAATACTACAAGGCAGGTGGCAGATCACCCTCAATACTCAAACCCACCCACCCCCATTCTCCAAAACCCTTTCATCCCCTTCCCTCTCCTCACAAAACCCCCCCATCCTCCCCTCCCCATCCCACCTCCTCCTAACCTCCCTCAACCTCCTCGCACACTCATCACTCCAAAACCTCGCCCTCCTCACCCTAAAGTCCGAATCGCCCAAGTAACTCCCCACCGCGTGTTTTTCCACCTCCCTAAACACATCTTTAACCCACCCCGTACACCGCTCGTCGTCCTTAGCGTCCGACCAGATGGTGTAAACGGCAAAGTAGTGATCACTTTGCATTGAGAGGGACATTTGGTTGGAGTCCAAGGGTTGGCGAGAGCGCGGGGACATGGAGAACCAGAGGGCGGATGATTTGGGTGTTGGTAAGGTTGTAAAAGCTTGTTCCAGGACGTCCGGGATGGAGGTTGCCTCCTCCGAATCAAAGCCGGAAGAGGATTTAACCTCAGAAGGGGATAAAGCCGGAGATGGTGAGAGATCATTAGAAATATAAGCGTTATCAGAGCAATACCTATGCCCCAACGGGTTGGCCAACAATTGCTGTATGTCCTCCTGCGTGAGAGAGGTGGGCTGGCAGAAGATCAGGTGTTTGGTGCCGGGCGGGTGCAGGTCATGGATGGGCTGCAGGGCGGCGAGGGCGGCGGAGCGGGAGGTGGTGAAGAGGGTGAAGGAGGCGAGGATGGTGGGTTCGGGTTCGTAGTCTGAGTCTTTGAGGTTGGATGTGGATGTTCTGAATGGGTTGAATGAGTTGGAGGTGCGCAGGTGAGTGGAGACGCAGACGATTTCCATGCCTGGGTCGCAGGTTGGTGCGATCTGGATTGATGTCAGTGAGTGAGTGAACAAACTGGTAAAGGAGGTGAGGTGAGGAAGGGGAGATGGACATACGTTGATTTCCCACTGAAGTACTTTCTTGAAAAGAGAGACGGGATAGAAGTACAGGCTTTGGTACATCTCCAGAAGTGGTCGAGTAAGGAGGTAGAAACGAGTGACGATGGCTGGGAATCCGGGACCTGCTCCGCGTGCTGCCCAAAAGAGGTCGGGGTAGGAGTCTTTGTTGACGAGCAAGTGTTGGCCATCTGCTGTCACGACTTCCATGCTGATGACGGATTCACATGCCCAGCCCCAGTTCTGTGTTTATCCCAAGCTTCATGTCAGTACAGGTACCGTTCACCACACATCGTTCTGCACTTTTACGAAAGAAGCGCTTCACCAACAACCCACATTCCAATCTCAAAACTCACCTTACAATTCCACCCCATCCCCCCCTGCAACAAAAACCCTCCCAACCCAACATCAGGACAATGCCCGCCCGCAAACATCCTCCCATTCCCGCTTCCTATCCTCGCCAAAAACTCATTCAATTCCCGTCCCGTCATTCCCGGCGGACACGCCACCACTTGTGACTCTTCATCATACCAAACACATGCCTCCTCCGCTTCCCTTTCATACGAATCATCTATCAGCCTGTCCGTGTTCCCATACTCTCCGTGATGCCCGTAATAATCTATACGTAGACTCTCCGGCAGTTCCAACTCACATAAATCAACCAAAACCGCATCCCCCCTCACGCTCCACGCCGCCCAACTATGACCCCCACTACGCACACTCACCCGCTTGCCTGTGGCCTTGGCGTACTCAACGGCGGCGATGACTTCGGCCGTGGAGCGCGGACGGACGACGGCGTGCACATGGGGGGTGAGGGAGTAATCGCGGCGGTGGTTGAAGACGCGGGACCAGACTGCTTGGGTGAAGTCGGAGGGGGTGGAGGAGGATTGGAGGACTGTGTTTTTGGGGAGCTCGGGGGAGGAGGGTTGAGAATCGATTTCCATTCGGTCATCTTGATTTGTCTGCTTATTGTTGGCGGCTGTAGCGGCCGCTGCTGCTGCTGTTTGGGCTCTGTCGGCGAAGCATGAGGGGATCCATGCTGGAATGGATGAAGAGGAGGATGAAGAGATGCTTAAATGGTCCAAGTTTTGGGCGAGGGACTCCATTATGGGCTTAGGGAAGAAACGGAGAGCAAAGGAGTCTCAATCTCAACTGTCTTCGTGGTTGTAAGTAAGGTCGGGGATATTTGTCCACCTGAGTCCTCAACTTGAGGCCATTCAGCTGAAGATGAGGAGAAGAGTGTCATCGTTGCAACCATCTCACTGGCCTGCAGGCCGAACCCCACCGTTACGCTCTAAAACCGCTAGCGGACAACTGTTTGATCAGCAACGATATACAGACGCCTGTAAGTGGCTGCCGTAGATGACATATCATCCAGCTGGACCCCTGACAGAGGGCCTTTAAGTCGGTTCGTTGGTGTTGATAAACATTGGATATTGGTGCAGACAATCATGAATTTCGAGGCTTGTGTTCAGGGCACAGCGGGAGAGTTTGAGAGCTCGAAATTGAAGCGGAAGAAGCGTTACGCCCGAAGCCACTTGCAAACGCAGCGCTGTAAGAACGGGGGTCCAGAAAGGGGGTGTAAATATTCTCAAGCACGGGTTAGGGTTGGTTTAATGAAATGGCGAGAATGGGACTTCAATGACGACACTATGATCTATCGTAATGTAAACATTCTATCTGTTCATATTTGTGGCTTAGAGGAGACTTCAGATTAGCCAAAATGCTTCTCATGAATATGTGCAAGAGAGACGAAGTTCGAGAAGCGTGTCAACCGGGTTGAAACCTGCCCCTGGCGGTCTTGCCTCAACAACTTCTTCCTCGGAGCTCGCTGCCCACAATACAGTGGTTGATGCTTCTCTATAGGTAGCAATGTGTATTCGCTGACTGCAGTAGTTTGTTTTTCTTCAAACTGATCTCTTTCATGGTTCATTTAGGAAACGTCTCGGTAGGCGATTAGTGTTGGTGCTTTCGTGTGTGTGCCCGATGACCAAGACGTCCGTGGACAGTAGACAGGCACGCCTTCGTAGACGAGCGTGCATCTTTCAAGTGATAGCTTCCCAATCTCAGGGAACATGGTCTTTGTGGACTAACACATAATAAAGAGCAAAAAAAAAAAAATCAGCAGTTAGTAAAGCAAAAAGCGAGGTAAAAATAACAAAGAAAAGAAACCCCAAAAAAGGTTTCCCGGCTCACTCCCTCTGCATCAAGAGGGAGTATTCCGGGAATTTGTCCGATAGGAGAGTTGAACTCCTGGCCTTTGTAGGTACATTTCGTATACCTACAACGCTCTACCAGCTGAGCTAATCGAACTTTGTTATTAATATGGCCATGTTCTCTGCCTTATGTACCTACCTGTAGGTATTGAGGGTTACTTGAGCGGGCAGGAGAGGGTTGGGAGGGATGAGAGGGTTGAAAGGGGGCGGAGGTGCATGTGCATGACAGGAGTCCTGCACGCCTGCAGCATCACGTAATAAGAGAAAGTCTTGGAAAGTTCAGAAATTGGAGATGATGGTAGGCTAAGACACTGCATTGGTATAACTGAGAAGCTAAGTACCTGTGTAAATACAGTGACCACCATGAAATGAAGAGGTTTGACCAGCAAATCCTCGAGTCTGTCCCTAGATAAGTCATCTGACTGCCATATGTCTGTTAGATGACGGGTATGTCTGAATGCAACATCGACCTGTGTCTCAGGTGAGGAGAGCCAAGCCAAAAGATAATACATGCGATGAGATAGAAAGCCAGGAATAGCAAATCCCAATATGCTCCAAAATCCATCTCACCTAACACCATGTCCGAGATACCCCAGTCGAACAAATTGCCTGCCTCGCCCAACTCCTGCGATCCATGCCCACAGATGAGGCAATATGACTGATCCAGACTCCCAAGAAGTTGAAAGTGCCTAACCTTACACAGAAGGCTTCTTGGCCGAAAGGGGACGGCCCACCTCGTGCAACTCGCAGATCCACTTATACTGGCGTTGTTCGTCTCCCTCAAAAGGCCACTCGATTCCCTCGGGGTACGGTCCCTTCTCGCTTCCGCGGTGGAAAGGAATCTCATAACTCAACAAGAAGGGCAGAGTGCCGTTGACGAGAGGACTGCCGGTCTCGCTATCGCGCTTAAGGGTCAGGTGTCCCTTATCGTCGTATTGGTAGACGAACCCGGCCGTCAGAGCGCCCATCTTGACAGCAAGGTCGATAATGTGGGCTTTCTCCTGAAACTCTTTCTGGCGGTGCTCGGGGCTTCCTTCCATGACTCCAGCCCAAAAGGCTCTCTCAGACTCCTCAAAGTTGGGGGGGATTTGCCAGTTCGAGTTAAAGTCCTCGCCGGCGACCATCTGAATGCGGTGCAGACCGATGCCGAAAGGCAGAGGGAACGAATCCTCCCAGTCAACGATGCCCATGACCTCGTGGGTATCGGGGTTGACAATGAGATTACCGGCCCAGAGGTCGGAATGGGCCATGAACAGGGGAAGTTCGCTGATCTTGTCTTGGTGACGCAAGATCTCCATGGCCAGGGATCTGTAGGGCTTCATCTCTGGCTCTAAGGTGAACAAGAAAGGGATGAGAAAAGGAAGGACCCGTGTTACGACTGCTTCATGGCTCTTGTCCTGGATGTAGCCTTTGGCCAACGCGCGGCCGAGCGAGTTGCATAGCTTCGGGAGGATATGGACGCCCTGCTCTTGGACAACCTGGGTCCAGGTTTTGCCAACAATGCGGTTGGATGCGTAGATCCAGGACTTCTTGTTGAAGTCCCGCGGGTCGGTGATGACGGCCACCAGGCGGATGTTGGGCACGTATTGGTCGAATCCGGGGCAGCTTCTGGCGCGCTCAAAAGGGGTGGTGTCGAGAGAGCGGAGGCGGAACTGGATGACGATGTCTGTTCCTTCGTTCATGGACACGAAGACAGTCTTGCTGTCAACTCCCTGGTGCTTGCAGAAGGTGGCACCTGTGGCTTTTGCGCCCTGCTCGCTGAAGACGTTGGCCATAGCTTTGGCCAGCTCAAGCTGCTTCGTCTTGGAGTTGAGGCACTCGGGCAGATGCTCAGGAGTAACCCGACTGTACGGGTTATCCTCGACGTTGAAAACCTCTTCTTTGACCATGGTTGTATTTGGAAAGGGAAGTGATGGAGTGGTGAGTCCGAACTGCTCTTGATCCAGTCGCAAAGAATGTGGAAGGGTAGAGGTGGGTTGTGTCGCGCAGTAGGACTTTAAGGCGTCGGAGAAATCAAGCTTACGTCGCCTATTGATTGTGGTCGGAGCAATGGGGCTCGCGCTTGATGTCCACGAGAGTTTGTAACTCCGTTGCTGACACGTTGTGCTGGCAGGTCGTTGGCAGGTCAGAGCTGTGACACTGTTGCTGGCAGATGTGTGGTTTGATGCGCGCAAACAAGAGGAAGAAGATAGTAGCCCGACAATGAGAGATACGACCTTTCCTTTCTACGACCGTTTGATCTTTCCTTCAGTAAAGGCCCGGCTCTGATTGCGAAGTGTAATGCGATAGCGGTGATGGGGGTTGAATATTGCAAGGGGCTTCTGCGTTGGGTGCGCGTGGGGTTAGACATACCTTTTACTTTCCAAGTGTTTCAGGAGCCAGCGGTAAGTAGGATAAGGGGGTTTTTGTCCCTCGGTGAGGGCGTATCTGCTCCGCAAAATCGACGTTGACTCGACTTGCGCTGGTTTTGCGACGAGATAGGGAGGGGGAAGTAGTTTGGACGAAAGGCTGACAGTCAGTCCGGACGAGCACTTGACTTGCTCGTGTCCTGTTTTGGTGATTGTCCAAGGAGCTCAGAATGAAGGAGGCACCCCGGAAAGAAATCTCTTAGGTTCGCTTGTGGTGCAAAGGAGAAAGACGAAGGGGGGGAGAAGGGAGTGTCAAAGTTGTGGAAGGAAGTGGTTGAGGCCCGTGACTTCCCCGTACCTCCTTCCATTCCGACCCGTCCAACTGTCCCTTGATGCAGTCGTAACTTCCTAATCTCCTAAGCACGTGCTTTTCCTTATCTCCCATCCCATCATGGCGAGCCTTCCAGTCGTTCAACGTGGCTTGAATGTATGCGATGCTTCCAAGTGCCATTGTACCATACTGCACAGCGCAGCAGCGCACCTTTACACACGACGTGCTCGAGTATCACATGTGACCCCAGTGAAAGTAAGACATTAAACGGAGAATGATGACGGGGCTTCGATGAGGCTGATATGTGGGAGTACAAGAATGGGATGAAGGAGTTCGAATGACGTAGGGCAATAAGACTGCAAACGCAGATGCTTCGGATGATACTTCACGGCGACTCACTCGAGACGTTGCGACATTGAAAGCAAAACATGGAGTGGAGGACATCACCTCATGATGTTGCACACAAACACCCTTCCTTCAGCTATCACCACCCACCCTCCTACTCCTCTTTCTTCACCTCCCCTCCCCCTCCGGGCCATCCCTCCAAAGCGTATACCCATAATGCCACCCCTCCCCACCCATATCCATCCTAACCTTATAATTCTCCTCCGCCACCCTCAACACATCAAAATCCACATCAACAATCTGCATCTCCTCCGTCTCCGCGCCCATTATTCCCTTCTTTCCATCACCCTCTTCCCCGGCCGGGGGCAACACCCCCTTAAGCGGCAACGCAACCTGGCTCATCCCGCCCGCATTACAAAACACAATCGCCGCCGTATTCTCGCACGCCCTGGTGACACACACGCTCTCCAAAAAGATCTTCTCCGCATCGCGGCTGATCTTCCTCGCATTCTCATCCACGTCCGTCACCCACCAGTACGAGGGGACAATGATGATATCGGCGCCGTCGGCGATCAGGGCGCGGAACCCTTCGGGGAAGGCGAGGTCCCAGCAGATGAGGAGGCCTGCTCGGATTGGTACCTGGGTCCCGTTGGGGCCGGGCTTCAAAAGGGGTGTATCGAAGGCACGGTGGGGCTTGTGCCGCTTGATATCCCCCGCCGTCAGGTGCGGCCGTTCGGGATGCCAGAGGTTCATCTTCTGGTAGGAACCGGCCAGGTCGCCGGTGGAGGCGGAGATCCAGTAGGCCATGTTGCGGATTTCGATAGACTGACCCTTCCAGATGGCGGATTCTTGCTTGCCGTTGTCGCCATCGTCATTTGGGCTTTCGTCACTCTTTGAGGAGGCGGAAGAAGCAGGGTGGACCTCGCAGATGGTTCCAGGCACGATGTTGATGTTGAGCTCACGCGCTAGGGCCTGGTACCGAGCCAGATAGCTGTTGTCGGCTGAGGATTCGGCGCATGCTGCGACGAAGGATGGGTGCTCGGGACACCAGGCTGTTAGGTGGTACTCGGGGAGCACGGCGAGGTGGGCACCTCCCGAGGCGGCCTTGCGGATGTAGGACTCTGCCTTTTGGAAGTTTTCCTCGACGGCCACGTCCTATCTATGAGTCAGTGCCATGTTGTGTGTAAGTTGTACAGTTGTGAAGCTGCAGTGTTCGCTTTGTGGTCTGCGGTGGTGATATGGTTGGTCATACTGAGGTACTGTAAAAGGGTTGGGGTTGACTGAGAAGGTCGGGAAGTGGAGTGGTGATATCATTGATGTTCTCACTCGAGATTTTGGCCGTCAAATAGACTCCTACATTGCTGCATACCTTTGGTTGAAACTGGATGAGAGCAATCTTGTAGTTGGGCGCCATGTTTGTGTTGTTGGTGTTAGTAGACAGTGAGTTTATCGGTTGGTGTGTTGTTCATGTGTAAGTTGGTGAGTCAGGGGGCCTGCCGTTCCAAGCTTTCTTTTGATAGCTATTTGGATGTCGACATCAACCAATGAAAACAATGCCGTTTTCACCTATCCGGAAATGAGAACACTCCCTGAAGCAATGAATATAACCCCATGCTAGAATATGTAGACTTCAAAATGATCCATTATTCCAATAGCCGCGGATATCCGCTTCTTCAAACGTCCTTGTGACCGGTGGATGTTTGCAGGCTAACAGAAAGGGTGGAGCATGTGCGGTAATATTGTTAGCACTTATCGCGACTGGAACTGGAACAGCTGATCTCTGTGAATGGTCTCTTGATTTAATAATTCTACAATATTTTACTGCGCAAGTCCATCCAGGGCAAGCTTTCGAGATTATTGAGACTTCAAAAGCTCAAACAGCAAAAACCATCTTCTTCACCACAAGCGGCATTGCCAAAGAGATGTAACCTCCACTGATTCCCACCTATCTTTGAGATCGGAACGATCTCTCAAGGTGGGTGCCCAGCAATGGGTCAAAAAGAATATCAATCTATGCCAGAGCTTGCATCCATATCAACAGGGAAAATGATAATGAATGTCAATTTGACACGCCGAAGCGCATCGCTGGCAACCTTGCGGTTATGTTCTTCACACAAAATGTTCACCACCGTCCTTGAACAAGGAAAACGGTTCAATTCGCAAATGCAAGTTCAATTGTCGCTACTTATCTCGTTATATCGTGACGATATGTATGTTCGTTGTCGTTGCCGCCGATCGCTGAGCCACGTGCCTGTCAAATCGGCTTCGTTCGTAGTCGTCGCTGGCGATATTGCCCATCGAGGAATGCTGCATAATCTTTCCGTTTATTCACAAAGTTGCTCTAGAATGCCGTTGATGCCAATCCCAACCAACCGTTCGACCAATCTACCCACTAACCACTCGCTTCGCCGCAAACGCCGTGTCATTCATTTGATCCCATTCGTTCGAAATGTGTGTGTTGTATTGTGTACTCCCGGTTTAGAGAATAGTCCCGAAGCTGTGCGACGTTCCGTGTTAGTGCGTCCTACGTCGCGAGAACATTAGTGATAGAAACCCAAACTTACCCAAAAGTCCTCTTGATGCTGCGGACGTAGTACTCAAGCCAGTTGTTCTTGGTAATCTCCTCCTGGCCGACGGGGACGCCGGTCCACTCGACGCGCATAACAGTGACCTTGTCAACGTCGTTCTGGTCGAACTCGATCTTCAGGGTCGAGTAGTGACCCTTGGGCCACTGCTCAAGACGCCACTTCTGGACAATCTTGGTGGGCTCCTGGAGCTCAACGTACTCGCCGGAAACGTTTCCGCCAAAGAGCACGAACTTGCCGCCCGGCTTGGCACCCTCAAACACCTGGGGAGGGGCACGAGTGAAAGCGGCCAGACGGCCGGGATCGGTGAAGGTCTTGTATAGCTCGTCGGCAGTAGTACGGAACTCCTCGGTATCGGTCACGATCGTAGTATTAACGATGCCGCCGCTACCGGTCTGGGTGGAGGCGACGGCGGGCGCACTCGAGCTGGAAGGCTGAGGAACGAACTTGGGGGTGGAGAAGCCGCTCGAGGGGTTGGAACCGGGAGCATGCTGGATATCCTTGCCGTGCTCGGCGATGAGCGCCGGGGAGAGCTTCAGGAACTCCTTGCGGAGCTGGGGAACAAGCTTGTTGCGCACAAGGTCCTTGACGGGCCTCTTCTCGTTGGCATCCGAGTAGATATCAATGTCGAAAACGAACTCGTCCTCGTCCAGCTCATGGGACAGCTCGGGAACGGTGATGGTGCCCGAGACATCGTCGTCGGTGGCAGTGGAGCCTACATGCGAAACGGAGTTTTAGCCCGCGGTCCTCGTCTTTCACGTCAAGCAGTGGGTGCAGTGGCAAGTCTATCTAGGCAAAAAGAGAGGATTCAAGTGCAATGATGGCTCTATTCTATTACGGATCAACGTACCTGTGTACTCCAGGGTTAACTTGACATCAAAAATGGTGATCACCTTGCCCTTGCGCTGCGCAACATCGACATCTCCATCCATGCTAATAATCTTGCTAATCTTGGCAGTCACATCCCCCTCCTTGGCCTCAAGCTTGGTGAGGTTGTCCTCAAGCCACTGCTTGGCCCATGAGGTGGCATCCTTGTTGACCCAGTGCCAGTTGTTGGGGTTGTGCAGAACCATTGTGACGGTTGTGGTTGGGGGGGGGGGGGGGGGGGGACAAAGTACTAAGAATTAGAAAAAAGGAATCTGTGAACCACTGGTTAGCGCAATGCTTTGGCAAACAACGTCATTAATGTGCGCAAAAGTGATTGGGAAAAGGCTAGATCAGAGATGGTCCTGGTAGACCGCAGCGTTTGTCATCAAGGGAGGGAGTACAAGTCACCCTATGACTGGTGCCAGCTGAACAATCATCATAAAAGCCACGGTGTCATGGTGTCGGTCGGCGCAATTGCTTGCTTGTGCAATGCAATGCGTGGGATTTGAAGGAGAGCCGGGGGAAGACGGAAAAGAGAGGGATTGCGGTCTTACCTTAAGAAGAAGCAAACAAATAACGGTTGGGGTATCGATGGTCGTTGCTGTCGTCAATCGGGGAGAACAAGAAGTGTCAAGATGAAATGGGCGAGGTTCGCCGAAGAAGAAAAACAAAATAAGGAAGAGTCGCAAGTCGGGGAGTTTTGTTTGGAAAGCTCTAGAAAACTGACTCGGCTCCATTTGGGCGGACAACAAGGGCAGTAAGGCTGGTCCTGCCGTTGGCGGTCGAAGCTGTGACCACCATGCGGCGGGGTAATGGTCGGGCCTGACTGAGGGGCACCGTCATTTTGGCAGGTGCCTCACGGGTGCCTAGGTGTCTGGCCAATCAGTCAATCAAAGGGGCACTGGCCAGCCTTCCTTGTCTTCTCTCGGTTTCTGGACATGTTTCGATGCGTCTCTCTAGACATGGTCAACAAACGTCACTCTTCAAAGATATAAACCCCCGATCGATTGCGCTGAAACCGTACTTATAATCTTCAATCTCTTCCATCCACTTTTCACGTTTCGAAGATGAGCCAATCCCAGAGAAGACGAACACCAGCCTCCCACGTCTCGAGATCTCGCATCTTCTTTCCAAACGCCATGCCTTGAAGAGGTATATGAACATGAATCATTCAGATTCGTCAACAACACACAAACGGTAGGTAATGTCTGAGGCATCGAGGCATCTGGTGTTCATTCTATATCTCCCAATCAAGGTACTCGTCCATTCAACTTGTCGATGAATGGAACGATCGAATTGGGGAGATACATAAAGAACTGGCATGCTCACCTTGTGGTACGGCGCCGACAAACTCGCTAGTATCACCATGTCGGCATGCCTACATAAATGCAGGCAGGCATTCTTCCCCTTAACATATTACTGTTCTGCTGTATACTTCTGCCCTTACCCAGCATCTAATCGACCCTCTGTTTGCAAACCCGGTCAGCTCGAAATGCTAGAAATGTCACACAATCACGGTCTCACTTCACTGATAGGAACATTGTGGCGATCAGCACTATCGAGATGCAGATAGCACTGCTATTTATAGGCATCTTGCTGTTCCTGGGTTTGCCGAATTTGTGAGAGACACCAACATGGCAAAGATTCCAAAGCCCAAAGGCTACTTTTCACACAGAGAACGAGTTCTTCAGGATATCGCGGACTGCCTGCGGGATGTCTTGCTTTGTGCAAGCATGCTCGACATCAATGATCAACACGCACATCTTGCGGCTCGGCACTTGGACGCCTCAATGTCTGACGAACAGTCGGCTGGATGCGCTATAGTGGCTCCGCCGCTAGCCAGACGGTCGATTTTGAAGACCTGACGAGTATACAGAGTCAGGTCCGTGGTCCTGGAATCGATATTACAGAGACATGGACTGGGGATGTCTCACAGACGGGGCCGGATGAGCTAGCTGGGGTCATCAAGTGTGTTGTGTTCATTGTGTTGCTGTGGTAGTTGAAGCGATGAAGAATCGCCTGATGGTAACTTGGCAACAAGTCTCTCCAGAGACCAACCTGCCAATGATACTCATCGTCCCGGTTCTTGGACTCTTTTTCTTCATGGATCGGTTACATCTTTTCACGTGGATGATCTGGATGATCGAGAACAACATCGATCTTGGGACTATTTCGATATTTTTCACTCTAACAAAATCTACCTGAACGTGGTCTTCAACGGGGGACTTCAGTGGGTCCATCGTGCTAGTGCACCTTTTCGAGCTTCTCCTGAAAGAGCTGTCGAATCACATTTTCCGAAAACACAGGGGGTTAAGCGCCGGCAACCATATCACGGATCCAACGAATCACGGACAGAGTCCGGAGTTTGGAGTTTCGCCCTTGATCCAAGAATAGATTGCTCGGACACGCCATTTTCATTTCACCAATCGCCTCGGAGCTGCGTTCTGGGCTTTCAACTTTGAGGCCCCCGGATGTGATGCCAAAATGTCCATATCTCGGCCGAAGAAAAAAAAAAAAAAAAAAAACCAGTTTGGCGATGAACTTCCAGACCCAGCCGAGGGCAACGACATCCGGTGGAGTTTTCAGTCGATGATTTGCATGGGATACCGTACAACGCGGAGGTACTGTGGGATGAACTCCTCTTCTTCCCTAGAAGCTTTTGCTTGCTCTCTTGACCACACCCACCCAACCTCTTTGGGAAGGCAACACTTCCTGTGATGTTTTACCAGCTGCCTATCAGCTTGTCGCCGTTCATCGCGGGGTAGACTGTAGCACGACTGAGTGCCTAGCCAACAGTAACACGGGCACACCATCTTCTCCTCAAAGTCAGGGGCCACTTCCGGATCTGTCTCCTTTATGCCTGGGCTTTCTGGTGCCTATCGCGAGTTGGGCTGCTCATAGATATAACTATTGCCTATCTGGACACCATGTGGACGGGGAAACGCACAGAGGAAGCCTTGACGATGCCAAACTGTCAGGAGATAGAGGATAGCTGTGGCCACCTTATTAATTAACAGCAGGAGAGACCAGGGCGAGAGTAGCAACCGTTTTCAAGCACATGTTCCTGTCCGTCTGCAACCTTACTGTATCCGCAATCAATCATGTGGTCGGTACCATGGTATGGACGGGCATCGTACACATCACGGTTTCATCTCTTGGAGCTGTGATAACAGACGACGGGACCTATAGGGGCCAGCAGTATCACCATCGGAAGACCACCTCCTCTTGGAGAAAGCCCGGCCTCCCAGTTGCCAACATCGACCAGTCGTCTAGGCCAGTTTAAACGGGAGGCCGGCTCCCGCGTTTTATGCATTGGCAATGCTACACAACTAGCTCGCCGCCCGCGAGACCTAAAGACCGGGGTTCTTGTGTTGGTTAGCCTATGGAGTATGAGTCTACACAGTATATCTATGTAGTGTGAGCGTTGCCGCACTAGGGCGCGGCCTGGGGCAACCTCTCCCTTTCTTTCACCTCCTCACAAACATTCAGCGGACCGCTTATACAGCCCAACCCAACGAACTGCACTTCATCTACCACTTGCGCAAGCGGTGGATGCAACCTCCAGCTGTTCCTCAGCCGCGCCTTCAACCGACAGGTTGACCGGAAACTCTCATTGGGGCTGTATTGTCATACCGTCAATAACATTGTCCTGGCATCGTCCTGTGATGGCCTGGCCCTAAACAACAACCAACCCCACGTTCCGACCGCTTCCGATTGTGAATGGAGTTGTGACGACGAATTTGAGGATTATGCTTGGTGCGGGTTCGAGGCACGGTCTTGGGGATCAATAGGCATCCGGCACGCCGTCGATATCTCATCCAGCACTACCGATATCCCGTTGTTTTTTGGTCTAAAAGGGTTTACAGTCAGCCCGCAGGTCCTTGTGTGAACGTTGTGGTACCGTCCAGGCTAAATCAGGAACATCCTCGACAATCTTCGGCCATGAGTTCCTCACGAGATCCCACGGCGCGCCTCCGCGCCGGCCTCAATCCTCTCTTAACGGCTTCACTGGGGGGATACCACGGCCATCACGCCAACACACCGCTCTCGGCCGTATCGATGACTTCTCATGCCTTCTCATCGAACCAGACGCCTTTAAGCGCAATTCAGCCATACAATCCTCAGGAATGGGTTGCGTCTCCGGTCCTAGGGCCGGGTTCTGACCGTATGCAGCAGTTCCCACCACCACAGGGCCACCCTTATCTTGAGCCTCAAGGTAAGTCAACAGGAGTGTTGTTCCAAAGGCTATGCTGACGATGTTAGCAACCCCGCCACCTCCACCCCCGTATTCACCTCCACGCAGCGCAAGGCCGATGAGTATGGTACTAGAGCCGTCTCACGGGGCCAACATCTCCGCAGCCCGAGCTCCACCACCGCCGGCACCCCCAGCTCAACGGCCTCCTACAGAGCCGCCGGTTGCAACCGCATCGTTTCCACCTCCTCCTGGTACGAGAGAATCGTCGCGAGAAAGACGATTTGGGTTTCCGTCATTGAGCAGGCGACGAGAACAACAGACAAGCACTCCGGCAGAGGCTCATCCGCCGGTCCGACATCAAGGGCTTATGTCTCGCGTTATGAATGGGAACGCGAACTCACCGAGGCCTTTGACGTTGCAAATACCCCAGCCCGAACAAACCCCAAACCTAGCCCCTGCGGCACGAAGAGCAGTATCGACGCCTGCGATTTCTACACCAACATCAGCCAGATCCCGATCATCGTCTCAGGTTAGATGGGATTCCGCAATGCCTGTTCCGCCTCCTCCACCGGGTCCTCCGCCGTCATCAGCACGATCCCAAAGCACCCAAAGCGTCCAGAGGTTTCCCTCTGGAAGCGACCCTATCGTCTCGCCTCCCACTCGCAGGCCCCCTCCCAGCGGAGTTACTGCTTTGGGGCCTGTTCCGCCAACACCAGCAAACTGGCAGGATAGCGAGGTCATGTCAAATGCTCAGGCCCAAACCCGAACACCATCTCCTGATAACAGGGTACCTGTTGCAACGGAAACTGCGAGTGTCGCAAGTTCGAGTGCACATCCTCAATCAGCAGTGTCTTCAGAAGCCTCGATGGGTTCGCTGGCTAGGAGTTATGCTCAGAGAACCGACAAGACGATTCGCGAGCGAAGGACGGAAAGCCGGACAAGAGGGAGCGTTCGTAACTCCATGAATGGGTCGCAGGATCTTTCGGATATTGTCATTCCGGGCTCAGGTGGATTGCAGAGACGGTTGACAATCACCCGAGGAACACCGAGGTCCAGTCGAATGAGTGACGGTCCTAGAACGGGAGAGTCGATGGACAACAGCCATGAATCTAGGGGCACCACGCCTCGGGCCATGGGCTCGAATCAGGCTCATTCTGGCCAGCTAACCCCGACAGGACTGTCATCGGAAACCCATCGGTATACCGAGGACCACCAGGCTCTTGCACCAAAGGCTCTTCCAACACCGCCCACCGGAAGCCGATCGTCTTCGACTTCTCATGTGCCTGCTACTCACCTAACACGTCACTCGGTCATCAGCCAAAGTAACGAGCAGTTTACGCAAGCAACCATCGAACGGTTCACCGCTTTTGCACAGAAAGAAATGACGGCATCGGGTGATGCCGAGCGAGTTCGCCTGTTTGCCGAGTTCTTTGTCAGTGAATCCAGGATACGGAGGGAAAGATACGGGGCTGCCATAGGGGCTATGGGCTCCGAGATCCTCGACCTAACCCGTGACCTGTTTCGACCGATGGATACCCACAACCGACGAGAGTCCTCGAACTCTGCTACAAGTGGTGTTATTGACCTGACCACACCGCAGTCCTCGGAGCCCAGGTCACACCGTGGCTCTATCGGCTCTGTCTTTAGCGGAAATCCCAATAGCCATGGACAAACGCCCATCACGCCGTCGAGTGCTAGTCAGCCGATGACGCCAGGAAGTAGTGGAAACACACCAAATGCGAACAACTGGCCGACTTCGAACTACATGCCCTCGTTGTCGCCCATCCTTAGCATGAGCGTGAGCGATGCGGTGGATGAGCAGGACTCTCGAGGACGTCCGGCAAGTCGATGGTGGGAAGCGGACTCTAGCGGTGCGCCATCAACAAAAATGGAACGATCAAAGAGGGAATCCAAATACATGGGCGTCCCCAAGGAGGCCAGAGAAGCTCTCCAATGGATCGACGACGCATCAGCCGGCCCTAGTAACAACCAGCGCTACTCCGACTCTGAATACCCCCCTGAGAAGGTTGGATGGCATGAACAAGACCAAACAACACCCGCACAACCGCAACAGCAATCAGCCCGTAACTCGGTGTTATCCAACTACTCAACTCCAAGCACACCCAACCCTGCGCACCTGGACGTCTCTCGCCTCGTAACCCTTCCACCCCCCTACCCGCGCCACCACCCGGCCGTCAACAACAACCACCCGGAGCTCACCCAGACCCGCAGCTCGGTCCGAATCATCAGCGACATGACCGAGATCGACGCCATAAAAGAAAAATTCAAGCTCGCCAGCACCAAAGCGCGCACCGACGCCGCCGAAGCCGCCAAACAGCGCCGTGCCGCCCTCCGCCAAAACCTCCAGTCCGAAATCGCCTCGGGCAGCATCGGCTACGCCGATGCGGCCGCCATCGAAACGGACGCCAACACATCCGAAAACAACCGCATCCAAGATCTAGAAAAGTCCGACTTCGACAATTTCCAAACCGCCGTCGTCGTCCTCGTCAACGAGATCCTGCAGACCCGCATCACCAAGGCCACCGAGCTCTTCGACTCCCTGCGCTCTCGCCTCTTCGACGAAACGCACGACTCCAACCCCAACCTCCCCCAGGAAGAAGGCGACGAGCAGCCCGAACTGCTAGAGAAACTCACCCTCCTCAAATGGATCTTCGAAGCGCGCGAAACCCTCCACCGCGCCCTCTACGATTTACTCTCCGACCGTAACGACCGCTACCGCGAAGTCGTCCTGACCCCCTACCGCCTCTTACAAGGACAAGAAGACAAAATCGCCTCTGCCATGACCTTCTTCGCCGAAGACGCGGCCAAGCGCGCCCTGGCTTACCACGAGGAAGTCCTGCATCGCACTCAACAATTCCGGGATGTAGTCGAAGAAACGGTGATCCGCGGCGTCGAGGCGCAGTTATCTGCCTTCTGGGACATTGCCCCCCCGCTGAAAAGACTGCTGGATAACATCCCCAGTTCCATGGAAGGGTTTCAGATCCAGATACCTGCATCAGAGTACGAGGAGAATCCGAATTACGTGGAGCACCCCCTGCAGTATTTGTTTAGTCTGTTGTTGCATGCGGAGAAGAGCACGTATCAGTTTATCGAGAGTCAGACGAATTTGTTGTGTTTGTTGCATGAGGTGAAGGAGGCGTGCGTGAGCGCGAAGGCGAAGGTGATGGAGAGTGATGGACGGGATGCGAGCAGGGTGGAGCAGATGAGGGTGGAGGAAGGGCAGAGACTGACGGAGGATTTGAAGGAGAAGGTGAGGGTGGTGCAGGATCAGTGGAATGAGGCGCTGGGGGAGACGATTGGGGGGGTTAAGGAGAGGGTTGGGGGGTGGTTGTTGGAGACCGGAGGGTGGGATGAGAGTTTGGAGGATGGGGGTGTTGGAGGTGTTTGAGGGACATTGTTGTGAAGAAAACGGAGGAGGAATATGGCTTGAGCAGGAAGCCATGATTGGAAATGGGGCTTGTCTACTTTCATTTGGACATCTTGCTTGAGGGACTTTGACGTACTTAAGCCGCTTCTTTGGATACATCGTTCGTTTTTTTGTTGATA